>ML777325.1:1791828-1808673 GCA_009831015.1 Picea engelmannii | reverse complement strand
ACAAAAAAGTAATGAAAATGGTAAGAGGGATGATATAAGCTATAAGGAAGGTGAAACATTTTTCCTTAGAGTCAAACCCTCTAAGAGTTCTTTAGATTTGGTAAGGGAAAAAATTATCCCCTAGGTTCGTTGGACCATTTAAGATTCTAGAGAGGATCATACCGGTTGCTTATAAGATTGAACTTCCATCCCATCTAAGAAAGATGCATAATGTATTTCATTTTTCTATACTTAGGAATTATGTTCATGATCCATCCCATGTGTTAAAATGTGAGGGACTGCAGGTTTTTGAAGAGGGATCCATCCAGGTCGTACCATTCTCTATATTGGACCACAAGGTTCATTGGCTTAGGAGTTGAGAAATTTAACAATGCAAGGTCCAATGAGACCAATAAAATCCAAGATATGCTACCTGGGAGGATGAAAAAACTATGTGTTGTGATTTTCCCTATCTACTTGATTATTTTCTTTTATGATTCAGAGTGGACTAGAAAATGTAACTTGCATAGATGCATATCCCAAATGGGGGGTTTGATGAGGATTTATTTTAACATTTGAAGCATGAATAATTCTTGGTTAAGATATATATATAATACGTTTATTGGTTGTTCTATATATGTTATATGGTTACTCTACTGATGTTGTTATTCTATCTTAAGGACACCCGAGACATTTACATATGATGACATGTGGTTCCTTTTAGTATGTTATTGAAATGATATATATTTAATAAAAATGTGTTGAGGTTACACTCCTTATGACATTATCTCATGATGTGTTATATATTTAATAAATATGTGGTGAGGTTACACTTCTTATGATAATATCTCATGATGTGATGACATGATTTAATTGCATGAAATTTAAGGATATTATGTTTTATGATGACATGTGTGGGCATGTGGTGCCTAATTATGATAATGAGGATATGTGACAATATCCATGTGAATTATTTTCTATGAGATGATGATGTTATGTTTATAACTAATGAATTGGTTCCATGTTGTGAGGTGGTGATTGATAGGAAATCCACTAATGGGATAAGATGACCAATTCATCCAATGATCTCATGGGAGCCCATAACTATGGAGGATAATATTTACAATGTAATACCTTATGGGATAGGGAAAACTCGATCAACCATCCAATGCCAATGGTTCCCTTTCCTTTTATAATTTTCTATGGGACATGGAACAATCTTGAGAGGCCAAAGTGCCTAATATTGGAGTTGTGATGTTGAAGTGCAAAAGAAGGGATGGAGTATTACTGGCTAGTGGAGTTCTGTGGTTGGACTTTGATGCCTAAAGACGAGTACCTAGTAGGATTTGTGGATGAATTTTAGGCAAGACTTTCAAGATGCTTGGGGTATGTGAGTAGTGTACTAGACCATATGCCTTCTTAGGTAGATGCGGTCTTGAGCCTTAGAGCCCTGGTTAGACTGATAGGATTTAACCCCGATACCGAAATTTGGGAAGAGGGCTAGAGTTGTACTCAAAATTCCCCGAAGTTGTGATATGAGTTTCGATTCCTGTTGTGGTCACTTGGGTGGATCTAATACTTATTATAGCAGATGATGATGTGGAATATATAGGAAGAAAGTATATATAAAAAAACACCTATAAGAAAGATAATTAAATTTAACTTAAGGACAAAGTTCATTGAAGGGGTAAGGTATGTAATGCCCTATATTTAATAACAAATATTGGATACTAGAGGAATAAAAATCATAAATTGATTTAAAATAATAATAGGTGATAACAATTTAAGAAAATAATAAATAATAAAAGCATGATAATAATAACTCACAGTCAAGAAAGTGAAATTATTAATTTTAACTAATGGAAAATATAAATGAAAAAAAAAATAGTAAAAAGAAAGATAAATTTCTAATTGTAACTAATGGAAAATGTAAGTGAATAAAAAGTTAAAAAAACTATACAATGACAAGTGGAACCCATGCATGGATCTTTTTGCATGGATGGATTATATTTAATGAAGGAGGAGAAGGCAGTTGGGAATGTTTTTAGATGAAGGGAAATATTGAGTTGAGGAATTATAGGTTGACATAGGAGGCTGATTGAGGGTGTAATTTTTCCCAACCCAATTGAGGTCCATTATGTGTGGAATTACACATATTTTTTTTTTTCTAACCAATTTACTGTAGCTTACCAACTATGAATTACACAGATTTAACTATTGTCTGATACCATTAATTAAGTGCATCTACAACATGCTAAAGATGACATGAATATAGTTTAAATAACTCAACACAACAACATATAAATCCTTGTTAAACACATAGTGAATGCACAACCATTAAGCTTATAAATATAAAACATAATTATATAATAACTTGTATTTTGAATTAGTTGTGCAACCATCCACTTGGGATGGACATTCCACCCAACCATATACTTGTTGTTAAAAATCCCAACAAGTCACCCCCAAGCTGGGACTAGAAATCCACAAAAGAGGGTGGTCTCTCACTGTCCACTCACAGCTCATAAAATCCCACAACCAATTGACATTATCCCACAACTAACCCAATTTTCTACCAGCTCTCTTCCTTTTGACCTACCCAACCCAAGGAATTTACCCCTTCACTTCTCACAGTCCATCAAGAATCCCATTTGTTTATCATGGTCTCTCTGGAACATGTAACCAAGAATATCACTATTGGGAAAACTCAAGGGAGGTTATTGCTATGAAAACTACTAGGAAAAACAACAACAATCACTTGATATTACAGTGAAACTCACATAGGAGTTCACTCTTCAATCCTGACAACCTGACTCTTCATTCTTATGCTCCAAATACGCTTCAGAATTCACCCTCCATTCTTGCTCCAACTCCCATGCTCTTCTTCCTTGTTGTTCATGAAAAACATTCCTGTAAAAACTACTTATTCATCCCATACGAATTTTCTCTCTTTCCCCCAAACAAGTTGACTCCCACACTCCCCATTGTACTTCATCCTCATGCTCCCAATAACTATGGGATGCGATTTCTAACACCCACCCTCTTACATGTATTCAATGTTTGGCTTTGGGAACACTCAATCATAAAATTATAAGGTTCATACACCAATAATAATTTTAGGAAGTGGGTTGAATTAATAGACATGGGTAATTCCCCCTTGGACCCCTCTCTTAGACATATTCTTATACCCTCCTCTCTCTTATGGATTAATCATCCCCCATCTCTGTCCATGTCCCCTTGTAGATGACATCACATGTTATTTATTAAAATTCAAAAATATCACACATTACGTCGCTTGGCCGTGGCCACACATTATATCTACATAAAACATTAATTAAACTGGGGATTATAGCAGGGATGTTACATATGGCTCAATAGGTTCTCAGTCGCGTTGAATGAGATATTGGTTGGGAGAAGAGTCATTTTTAATGAGGCCTGATACCCATTATTGTAAGAGAATTCAACTAAGTGGTTGTAATCCTCCCATTTTGATGGATGGTCCATCACATACATCCTAATCATGTCCTCAATTATTCTGTTAGTCATCTCTGTTTTCCCATCAGACTCTGGGTGATATTTTGTACTGAGATTTAGATTTGTCCCAAATCCTTTGAACAAACCAAGTTTCCAGAAATTAGATGTAAACTTGGGATCTTTATATGTAATTATTTCCTTGGGAACTCCATGTAACTTGGAAAATTCTTTCATATATATTTCTGTAATATTTTTTTCCTTGTGTGTGGTCTCTACTAGAATAAAATGTGAAACCTTAGTCAATTTATCCACCACCACCATGATGGAGTCATGCTACTTCAATGTTTTGGGCAGCTTTGTAATAAAATCAACTGTAACTACCTCCCACTTCCATTCTGGAATGATAAATGGCTGTAACAACCCAACTGGATGTCTATGTTCCGTCTTCACCTTCTAGCATTCTAGGCATATGGCTATATAATTATCCACTTCTTTCTTCATTTATGGCCCATAGTATTGGGTTCTTGCAGACGCAATTATTTTATGATATCCTAGGTGCCCAATATATGACACATTATGCATTTCCCTCATCATTGTATTCTCTAATCTCACTAGAATTTGACACATATACCTTGCCTCTATACATGAGAATTCCATCCTCTTTTAGCTCATAATAATTAAATTTCTATTGTAATGTTTCTTTTATTTTCAGATAGTGCTGATCTGAATTTGGTACTGCAATAATTTTATCTTTTAGATTAGTACCATACATGCTAATGGTTGCAATATGCATCTCATGCACTCTTCAGTTGAGTGCACTATCCATTTAGTTCTTTGATGTGCTTAATCACAAATTCAAATTCACTAAGGAGTTCCAGACATCTAGTTTTTCTGGCATTTAATGTTGGCTGTCCAAACAAATGTTTCAGACCATGGTGGTCTGTCCGTAGCTTGAATTTCCTCCCCATGAGGTAATGTCTCTACATTTTTAGTGCATGAATAATCAATGCTAATTCTAGATCATGGGTAACATAATTCCTCTCATGCTTTTTTAGTTTTCTGGACTCATATCATACCACATGATCCTTTCGTGTGATGACTCCATCGAGCCCTCCTTGCATGTATCAATGCACACAACAAAAAAATCATCTAGATATGTAATATTCAATATTGTCACACTAGTTAATATGTATTTCAATTGTTGAAATCTCTCTTCACACTTGGAATTCCATTCAAATTTCACTCCCTTCTTTTGCAAACAAGTAATGGGGCTTGCAATATTTGAAAGACCTTTTATGAATATTTGGTAATAAATTGCAAGACCCATAAATGATTTAACCTCGGTAATAGTTCTTGGTGTTGGCCATACTCTAATGGCTTGTATCTTCTCAAGATCAATTGCTATCCCATCTACTAAAATAATATGCCCCAAGTAGTGAATCTTCCTTTGATAAAAGATGCACTTACTTAGCTTGGAATACAATTTCTACTTTCTTAAAACTTGCAACACCATTCCTAAATGCTACTCATGTTCCTCTTCTATCTTCGAAAAGATGAGTATATCATTTAGGAATACAATTACAAACTTGTCCAGGTACTCCCTGAATACTTCATTCATCAGGCACATGAAAATTGCTGGTGCATTTGATCACCCAAATGGCACTACCATGAATTCATAATGCCTGTATCTTGTTCTGAATGTTTTCTTGTTGATATCTTATTCCTTTTTCCTCACTTGGTGATAGCTCGATCTCAATTTGATCTTGGAAAATATTCTTTCAACTTTTAGTTGATCAAACAAATCAACCCCTGACAAATGATATTTTTTTCTTTATGGTGACCTTATTCAATTGCATGAAATCAATACACAACCTTAAGGTTCCATCATTCTTTAAAAAAAAAGCACTGCCCCAAGATGACACACTTGGGTGTATATACCCCTTCTTTATCAAATATTCAAGTTGCATATGCAACTCTTTCAATTCTAGCATGCTCATTATGTAATTTGTCTTGGACACTAGGGTAGCTCCTAGCTCCAAATCAATAGAGAAATCGATGTCTCTCTTTGGTGGAAGTCATATGATTTCTCCAAAAACATCTTTAAAATCTCTCAATACCAAATGGTATTCAATTCTTTCTACTTTATCTCTGGTTGCCTCTTCCATATGGGTTGCAAAAACCTGACATCCCTTCCTAAAGCTCTTTTTTAGTTGCATGGTTGAAATTTCTCTAACAACTACGTCTCTTGGAATGCCTTGAACCTTGCCTTGCTGCCCTTCTTCATCAAGACATGTAATAGTATTGTTGTAATAGTCTAGGAAAACATGGTTTTTTTCCAACCAATCCATGATAATTAGACAATCATATGAACCCAATGGAATGATGTTCACATCTACCTTTGTGTTGAGTCCATTCATGTCTATTGAGAAATCTTCAACTAGCTCATTTATTTTCCTCCTAGCCCCTATGGTTGAATGGAGTAACTAATATTTCTTATGCCTACACCTTTGCAAGTAAAATATTTCAACAATGTTAGATTTTATGTAACTATGGATAGCTCCAAAATCAATTAAAATTACTATGGGATAGTTATCAATCTTACCTTCCACTTCAATCACGGGGGATTGATATTCTGCTTACTCGCTGTCCAAGGCCGCATAAATCCTTGGCATGTTCCTCTTATGTATTCAAATATTTAAACCTCTTGAATGTTGTGGAAAATACTCATTCTTTCTCCTTTATGAGGGAAATCCCTATATAAGTGATTTCCCTCACATCCCTAACATCGTACATGATGTTTCCTTGGCCTTTTCCCAAATGGATCTGTAATCCCGGGCTCATTTTGGGCCAACTATCCTTTTTGATTTTCTTGTGATCTGTTCTTGAAAAAGGGTGGATTAAAACTTTTTTTCCTTTGATCCTTTTTACCCTTCATCTTGTCATTCCAAGATTTTTGGAAAACTGATATTCATCAGCTCTACTCATAAAGATACTTTTTTCTCCTTATAGCTTCCTCCATGCTCCTGTGGTTATCATATTGTATCTTGTCATTGTAGAAAGAGGGTAAACCACTTATAAACCTTTTGATTTTGAGCTTCTAATGCTTTATGAAGATCACATACTTCAACAGTTAAAAGAACCTATTCTCGTATTCATCCATTGTCATGCTTCTCAATTTGAGTTCAAATAACTCTTTCATCTTTCTTTCATAGTAATGCTAATACAAATATTTCTCTTGGAAATATGCTTTGAACTGCATCCATGAGACCTTCTTCTCATTAAGGTGTTTAGATTGCTTAATATGATCCCACCACATGGCTACCTTTCCTTGCAAGTAGTAGGTTATGATTCTAGATTCTAACCTTGAGGGGTATTCATGTAGCTGGAAATATTTCTTCATATCCAATAGCCATGCCTCAACCTCTTATCCTTTTCTATTCGCACCATTAAAAGTTGGTGGCTTGATTTTCCTGAGTTCACCTTGCAAGATGTTTTCCCCAGACCTTCTCCTCTACCTCAAAACATAAGACACACTAGGGCTTCTCCCTGATCCTGAACTTGCATGAGATATCCTAGTGGATTTCTTTAGGGAATGATGATTCCTACTCATATTTCTTGACTATTTTCCATTCCCATGATCATCCTTTCTACTATGGGATATGTATGTTGTCACCTGTATAGCACTAACTGCTTTCTTTGTGCTATATTATTTAATAGATTTCCTCTATAGCATATCCAGACTCTGAAGTATCTCTTCCTGAGCCTTCATAATCTTCTCATTATCTTCCCTATAGCTCTACACTTGTCTCTACAGACTTCTCATAGTTATAGTCTCTCGTTTGCCTATTCTTCCATTAGATTCTACCTCAACATTTCCCATGTTGACATGTAGACCTATGATCTCCTGTTCATGTATGTAAGATCCTTGGGCATCTTTCATAACCCTAGTCCTCATATAAGAACCAAAATTATTTTCCTATACCTCTAATTCTTCAAGAAATGTGCATGTACTAATTGTTGTTAGAACACACATACTATAAAACATTTAATTAAATAGAATACAAATCATTCTTCATATCATTTTATGAAGAACATAATGCACTTAGTCAAAATATGATTCCTTAGACACATTCCTATTTGAAACAAATATCCAATGGCTGTACTCATGCCCCATTATGAGTTATGAGTGAAAAGTTACAACATTTACAAGCTGTAATTTCCACTCATTGCTCTGTTTTCACTATTGCAAAATTTATTATTGTTTTCTAAGAAAATTATAATGCACAATTCAAAATCATGGGTGGATATATGGATTCTCCTCCTCACTACCTTTCCAACAACTATTTTGTTTTCTCAAATCTAAGCTCCAAGCTGAAAAATTATGGTCTCTGAAAGTTTTGATTGTTTTCCCATTTTATCCCTGCATGCTACATGTGTCTTCTTTCTCTTCATGCACATTTTCATGTACCCACATTCCACATTTGGTTCCATGGCTGACTTCTATGTTTCATAATATTTCCATAGACTTCTCTTGTGCCCCAAATAGACTTCTAATGATCAAGGAGTTATGCCCTCTGGAAGGAAACTGGTGCAAAAATTATACCCTTAACTGTTTCAGCTGTATCTTTCTCATACAAGCTTTGTTTTGTGCTCAAAATATCTCGTTGGAAAGCTCTCTCTGAGTTATTTTATTTAAGATGAAAAGACTAGGTTTACCAAGGGTACATATTATGCTTGTGACTCCCCGCCCCCCCCCGCCCCTAAAAATGTCATTTAGGTCCTCAAAATCACTCTACAAGTTGAAGGCCTTCAAAAATTGGAAAAAAGCATAGAAAATCGATTGTTTTATTATTGTAACAGTCTTTTAATCTGTGCCGTTGATCTCAAAATTGAGAGTAATCTTATCCATTGATCTGCTAAACCTTTCCAAGGCCCGTTGATGAATCTCCACCATCGATCGTTGACTCGAATCCATCTAGATCGTTGATATTCCAACACTATATTAGTGATCAATGATCTGCTATTTCATTTGGTAAACCAAACTTGTTCACCGATTTCCTCAAAACCTGATCATCAACCATCGACCATCGTCTGTCTCTCTTGGAAAACCAATATTTCCCATAAATCTCGTCGAACCATGATCATAGCGATCAACCATCTCTTGGCTGATATAGAAACTATGATGATGTGGCATGCCACATGGATGCTGATGTGGCATGAAACATGGATGATGATGTGGAAAGAAACATCATCCCCTTCTTTCTTTTCCATTGATCATAGACAACTTCTCTTGGATGAACTGAACAACTCACTAATTTTGATAACCCATGATCATCGACCATCGACGATCACTGATTTCCTTTGGACGTATGAAACCTTTCACTAATTTATGTAGACCCCTGATCATCTACTATCAATGATCAGAGTTTTTCTTTGGTTGAATGGAACACTTCACCAAACTCACTTATCCAACCATTGATCATCGAAAATTTCTGTTGGCAAACCGATTTTTCCCATGAATTTTGTTGAAATCTGATACTTAGAAATTTTCAACTAAAATCAGAATGAATCTGGGCCATTGATCTCCTAGTTTAAATGATCATGACTATTGGTGCACCATACTTCAAACAAATTTACCAATAAGTCTCGTCTGTTGATTTGCTCCATTTCCCAACTATCGAAAATGAATCCAGACTATTGATATGTTTCATTTTCCCAACCGTAAAAAATAAATCCAAACCATCGATGAAGTGGATCTGGTGGTCCACTTCATGATAACATCATGAATACATAACATAATTCCATATATCCATAATAAATAATATTTTATTTACTTTCCATTTTACATATTTACTTGACATCATATGAAATACAATACATGTATATAAATACACATGGGGAATGATAAGTCATGTCCTTGCCAAAGATGATGAATTTTCATAGATTTGATCATTTACATAATAAAATACCTATAACATATTATTACATGATAAGAAATGTAATATACTTGTAGGTATATTACAAGTCTCCCCCCCTTAAAAATGATTTGTTCTCAAAGCATAGGGAATGCAAAACTCTTATGATAGAATGGCATTCTTTTGTAATTTCTATTGATTAGATAAAGTAGAAGACACAAGGCGATATGGAAATTGAATTCTTGAACAATACTGGCACATTGAAAAATAATCAATCCATCCAAGGTGGATTTTTTCTGGAAATCTCCGATGATAAGATTTTGGATGTGTTCTTCTTTGTTGACTTCAGGGCACATATATCTTTGGATGCCTAGGAATTTTATCCTTCTTAATGTCTGGCTTAGTCTTGTCATGATTTACTTGAGTCATCATGATGATATCTTATTTTTTTGTATTTATTGGTGCGACAACATCCTTCGATTGTCCCATGAATTTATTAGTGGCTATCAACAACATGTCAACTTCAACTAAATCCATGGATGTTGCTTTATCATATAATTGTTTATTGAGATCATCTTCTGGAAATACTCCCACTGATACAACATCATTGTTAAGAACATTATGTTTTTCCATGTCAATCAAGTCGGTGCTAGTGCCCTTATCCATGGTTTGCGTTTCTTTCTCTACCTTCCTCTTATTCTTCAATTTCTTCATATCTACGAGTAGACTTTTATTATGATTTATCAAGCAAGAAATTTCTTCATATTTGGAAAATAGTTCTTTGTTGATATTTTCAAACTCTTTTTTATGAGTGCTTTTTATATTACTAATTTTTTGTTGCAACTCTTTAATTTGTTGTTGAAATTTAAGAATTTTTGTATATTGCTTCTCCAATTATGTTCGATTTTGCACAATTTCTTCATCATTTCTAATAATAATTTTGTTCATTTTTTTTCCCATTAATTCTGTGTGATTTTGTTGTTCATTCTGATCAAAATTCGATGATAGAGCAAGGTGCTTTGAATTAATGTCTTGCAACATTATTTTGTTGGTAAGGTGCTCGAATTCTATGTGCTTTTTATCAACATTCATGGTAAAAGTACCAATTTATTTCAACCAAGAGTTCCCTAGAAACACATTAACTTCCTTGGTTTGTAACACAAAAAAATTGCATTTTGGGGAGTACTCATTGATTCTTAATTCTAAATTATTAATCTCATCATCACACTCTTGTGTAAGAGATCTTTTAACTTCATCTTTCGCAAGTTGTAATTTATTTGCCAATTTAATATCAATATAGTTCCAACGACTAACGAGGTCAATGACAATGCTTATGGTCTCATTTTGGATCCTCCCTAACACACATAGGTCAATGACAATGCTTATGGTCTCATTTTGGTTCCTCCCTAACATACATATGCCAATATCATTTGGTTCCAAAACATACCTAGAAGTGAATTGAACCTTATTTTCCATTTGAACTTTTTGAACTTATCTTAGTAAGAAAAATTTACCACTGTAAAAAGTTTTTGTCTCTGTATATATTTTTTTAAATATATGATAGGGAATACCAATTGTATTTTACTTTTATATTAATACTTTAATATAAAGTAATTAAATATTATTTCCAAATTTTGAAAATACTCATGAAATAATTGTCCTTCTATATCACTTGCTAATAATAATAGTAATATAAAAAATGACGGGCCAATGTTTTACCAAAACCACGGGTCAATGAAATAGCATGGACCAATGGTTTACCAAAACCATGGCCCTGTAAACCACCAACGATAAAATCATTTTTTTACCTTTTTTTTTGTTTTTTACTTCTTTTCCTTATAATATTTTACCAATACCACGGGCAATTACCATGTTTTTTTTTTTTTAAACCACATTTTGTTCTTTTGTTTGTTTGTTTCTTTCTTTTTTCTCCCTTATTTATTCTTTATTAAGAGAAAATAATGGTCCACCAAGCCTAGATATTATTTTTAGATTTTTTTTCTTTTCTTTTCTCTTTTTTTAATTCCACAACAAAATCCACTTGATCAGAGATCAGGGAAACAATCGAACAACCAAAAAGTTGACCACATGCCAACATAAAGACCGCTCTGATACCAAATGAAGTGGATCTGGTGGTCCACTTCATGAGAACATCATGAACACATAACATAATTCCATATATCCATAATAAATAATATTTTATTTACTATCCATTTTAGAGATTTACTTGACATAATATGAAATACAATACATGTATATAAATACACGTGGGGAATGATAAGTCTTGTCCTTGCCAAAGGTTATGACTTATCATAGGCCAACGATCATGACTTATCATAGACTTATCATTTACATTATAATGCCTATTTACATAATAACAAACCTATAACATATTATTACATGATAAGAAATGTAATATACTTGTAGGTATATTACAATAGATCTGTTTCATTTTTCCAACCATCGAAAACTTATAACTTTTTGGGTCGATATACAATGAGTCTGGGCCATTGATCTCAAAATCAAAACTGATCTCGACTGTTAATACATCAAACTTCACCCCAACTTCTTCAATGACCATTAAAACATGAATTTCAACCTTCCAAGTCGAATTTTGACTTTGCAATATGTATTTTAATGCCCTTAATCATCTTTGAGAGGGTTATGAGGAAAATTTCAAGCTGAATCGTTTATAAATTTGGGGATTTCACTCCAAAATTCATTAATTTCCCCAAATACGTCACAGACCAAAATCTGTAACAACAAATTTCACCCAAATTTGCATTGATCTTAGCCCATACAAACCCACTATTTGAAACATAGGCTCTGATATCATAATGTAATGCTCCCCAACCTAATTGAGGTCCATTATGTGAAATTACGCATAAAAAAGAATTTTTTCTGCTAACTAATTTCATGTATTTTACTAGCTACACATTACACACATATTTAACTATTGTATGATACCATTAATTAAATGCATCTACAATATGTTAAAATCAACATGAATGCAATTTAAATAACTCAACACATGTAACACCCCGATTTTAATCCCTATGAATTATAATGTATTATGTAAATGTGACATAAGGCTGGTGAGCCGACAAAGTTGAAAAGGGGTCGGAGTGCCTAGGAAATGTAATACTTCTATATACATTAATAAAAATACACTATTGGCTGCAAGACATACAAGGACAAGATATAGGGGGATATGATTCCACGATAGAGGAGGCTTAAGGGGATGAGTCTTTTTATTATATTTTATTTGGCCATATTGACTTTAATTGAGAAAAGTGGTTACATGAGATTCTTGGGGGAGAGACCACGCGATTCTTAATTTCATGTAATTATATAAACATCTCTTTGGGCTATTTGGGGGTTCACTTGATCTTCTCCAGTCACTCTTAAACTCTTCTTACTCTTTCATTTTTGGGTTCCTCATTCTTGCTAATTCATATGCTCTTGGTCTAAGCATGGAAACGAATGGCTGGAAGAGGAGAGCCATTGCTAGATGGTTGTAATAAATTACTAATCATTCTAGGAGGGAATGGATGCATGTGTGCATGATATTGATGGTAGTTCAGAAAGAACCATCCACAAATGAAATTCCTTGGAGTTTTTAGCAGGGATATTTCTTGACCAGTAACACTGGAGCCTTGGAGAGAAATGGAACAACCCGAGCGACTACATGGAAAGAAAGCTGGAAATTAAGATTACCGTGGAGTTGGGTAAAAATGAGAGCTAATTAGCCAACTATTGTGTGTTTTAGATTTGTTCTAGGACCCGTCCTTGTGGATTCATAGCCCTGGCTAGGGGGTGACCTGATGTTGAGAATTGTAACAATAATGCCTATGGTTGGAAGGAACGTCCTTGGTCTGCAACCGGTTGATGATGGTTTAATTAAAGATAAGTGCTCTTTGCATTTTCTACATAATTTATATTCCGCTATGTATATTTATCTCTGAGATGTAATTTCGTGTGCATGCTTGCTGGTTATTGTTGTGCATGGCACGCTGTTCCTTTCTTTTATGATGTAGCATGAATCTTTATTTTTGCATGTGAGTCTTTCATGTTTCTTTATTAAATAATTATTATTAGAATTTCAAAATCGGTTTTGATGTGTGTTTTAAAGTAGCGTGGCCAACCTGTGGAGGGCTGGATACATTACAAAACATCAACATATAAATCATTTTTAAATACAAAGTGAATGCACAACCATTAAACTCATTCATAAAATGAACAAACACTTAACTTTTAAATCAGTTGTGCAACCAATTGTTTGGGATGTACGTTCCACCCAACCATCAAATTTCTATTCCAAATATCAATATCAAGTCACCCTCGAGTTGGGGCTAGCAATCCACAAAAGAGGGTGGCCTCTCATTGTCCACTCACAACTTAGAAAATCCCACAATCGACTGGCATTCTCCTACAACTATCTTGATTTTCCACCAGTTCTCTTTCTCTCGACCCGCCCAACCCAAGGAATGTACCCCTTCACTATTCTCAGTCCATCAAATGTCCCATTCATTTATCATGGTCTCTCTAGCATAGGTAACCAAAAATCTCACTATTGGAAAAACTCAAGGGAGCTCACTGCTAGAAAAACTACCAAGAAAAACAACAACAATCACTTGTTGTTACAGTGCAACTCACATAGGAGTTCACTCTTCAGTCCTGACAACCTATCTCTTCAACATTTTATTCTAAATACTCTCCAAAATTTTCCCTTCATGATTTCTCCAACTCCCATGCTCTTCTTCCCTATTCATGCAAAAAATTCATGTAAAATTTGCTTGTTCTTCATTTACAAATTTCGTCTCTTTTCCCCATGTAAGTTGACTCCCACACTCTCCAATGTTTATTTTACTTTATCCCCATGCTCCCAATAACTATAGGATGTGACTTCTCACCCCACCCTCTTACATGTATTCAATGATTGGCTTTGGGAACACTCAA
Source organism: Picea engelmannii (assembly GCA_009831015.1). NCBI lineage: Eukaryota > Viridiplantae > Streptophyta > Pinopsida > Pinales > Pinaceae > Picea > Picea engelmannii. The sequence goes on along the minus strand of ML777325.1, from coordinate 1,794,346 downwards.
TTAGAAAATTAGAAGGTTCATATACTAATAGTAATTTTAGGGAGTGGGTTGAATTAATAGACATGGGTAATTCCCCTTTGGACCCCTCTCTTAGACATCATCTTAGACCCTCCCATCTCTTGTGGATTAATCAACCCCCATCTCTTTCCATGTCCCCTAGTAGATGGCATGACATTTTATTTATTAAAATTCAGAAATACAATTTGCATATTACATCGCTTGGTCATATACACACATTATATCTACATTAAGCATTAATTAAACTGAGGATTATAGCGGGGATGTTATAGAGGGATCAATGGGCTGTTAGTCATGTTGACTAAGCGATTGGTTGGGAGGAGAGTTATACTCGTCCCCCACACTTTGTTGCAACTAACTAGATTAAAGATTGGAGCACAATGATTTCGTGTTCACCACATTTTTAGTGAGTTGATATCTATATCATTTAGGTAATACTCTAACAACTCACTCTTTCTTGTAGATTATGAAAGTAGAATTAACATATATTTATTTTACTAGTTAATGGATGCAAATTACTGTGTTTAATTTGTCTTTAATGCACTAAGTTAGATTTGACGTTTTGAACATTACAAAAAGAACCTCATTCGTTGCTAATGGCCATCGATTGAGATTATATAGAAAGTCATTGTCCAAAAAATAATTTGTCTAAGAGTTTATTAAGCAAGAAGAATTGAAGGTTGTAAGTAAGGTGGTTATGCCACCTATATCCACATCATCTTGATTTCTTTATGATAATAATAATAATAATAATAAATCCAACTATGAAAACCTATTTGAAGTGCTGAAGCCCAGCTAGACAAGCCTTGTTTAGAAACTAGCTCACTAGTAGAGAAGGCTTGAAAATAATAAAATAAAATATATATAAAAAATGACGATGATTTATGAAGTATTGTACCATGTTCCAAAGTATTTTAGGTTGCTAAGAATCTTATAAGTTTATTCTCTACAAGCAATTTTCTACATAATCTATCTGGCTACGATATTTACTTCTATTCCACGAAACCGTTATCGCTATAGGATTTGTAGTTTGCTATAAGATTTGCAGTTTGCTACAAGATTTGAAATTTGTTACAAGACCTGTCTTCTGCTACAAGAAATGATTATTTTCTACAATATTTGTTATTTATTGTAGAAATGTTTACACTTTAAATTTTAGATCAAATAATCTATAGTACTATAAGATCTCAAGTTGTAAAGAAGCCCCACTTATGGTCAGAAAAGTGGATTCTAGTCAAGATATCAAAATTGTACATAACCAATTTGGTAAAAAGGTATTTTTTGGTTTTCTTATAAGTTTTTCAAATATTTGAAAAACTTAATATTCAACGTTTACTCTTATGACTCCTTGATTATATTATTTCATTTCAGTCTGGTTATATAACCCTGTTATCCCATCTCATTCTTTTAAAGGAAATAATGATTTGATCATGTAACATAAAACTTTGTTGAAATACCATACCTTATCCTCCATGAACGAATTATTACCAGTCACGTTTTCGTGAACTCACATCATGTTGCCATGAATAAATATTCATGATTACATGAAATGGGTGACTATCATATCATTTTTCATTAAATTATCATTTCCTTCCTCCACTTTACAATTCAAATCATGCCTTTGCATTCCATTTACCTCATGCATCACCTTGAAACCCTAATTAACAGTCTAGTGGTTAATCTGGAACACTCGAAATCTTTCCCACACATTGTTGATAATAATTGAAACAATGGGAAAAGGAGCTGATAATCATGAACCATAATACATCGAGTTATTGGAAGCATATGCAGAGGTTAGATAATTTTTTTGACAGATAAGATGGCTCAGTTTCTTTGAAAAGTTCCAGGGATATAATGATAGAGTCACAACAAAATTTGAAAAAACGTTTGATGGAGCCAACATGGATATTAAAGGGTTAATTGTTCATGTATAAAAAGATTCTATTGCAGTGATTACAATATTGCCCCAAATTGGAGAATGCTAGTTTAAAAAAAAGTATGGAATCAAATTCCTCGAAACAATTCATGCGTAGTAATGCATAAACCCTTGACTGGCGAAACGAAGTATCTCAAGAATCGATAATCAATCCATGTAAAGAGGTAATATTCTTCATACAAAAGTATATTACATGCGAGGTCCATTTCAATTTATTGTTTCTTTATCATAATCGGTTACTATCACATTTGAAAAATGGAAATGGGTTAATTTATCCTATTTTCTATGGAACAACCTCACAAAAATGTATGTCTATGTTCAAAAAAATAAGGAAAATATGGAACACAGTTTGTACCACCATGACTTAATTAAAATCATAGTCTTGGCTGAGTTGAATCGTTATGAGTTAACTTTGGATGCATTTCTTCAACAAAAATGGTTTCATCCTATTCTAGTTATAGAAAGAAAAATAACTAAAGGGTTTCTTCTTCTCCTCTAGCACAGAGAAAAAGGGTTTCTTATTCTCCTCCAACACAGAGGAAAAGGGTTTCTTCATCTCCTCCA
>ML777325.1:1740825-1771934 GCA_009831015.1 Picea engelmannii | reverse complement strand
AATATAATATATGCTGGTTTTCCCGGTTTGGGTTTCCAGGTGAAAAATCTCTGTGTAATGTTTGTATTTGCCATTGTATCTTTTCTGTTCTTTTCTGAATATCAGTTTGCAGTAGATATTGTACAAGGTTAGAATTTACAGTAGATACTGTAATGGTTGGTGATCAATATGTATTATGGTTTCTTTTCCCATTAAGTAATGTTTCCACTTTTTAACACTTTGTACTAAATCATACAATTCTTTATCATAGGTTGGATAATTAATTACTACTGTAGTGAAGGTCTTAGAATGATAGCAGATGGGATTTCTGTGCTGCATCAACATTGCCCCCATGGCATAGTCACTTGCATCGATTTCAATTTCAAAAGACTGTTAGAGATCTGGCATTGCTAGAACAGGAGCTGTACTAATCTTCACTTTCAAAGTGTCGAAAGCCTTTTGCTAGCTTCCTCCCCATTGGAATCCCCTTTTCACACTTGTCAATGTATGTAAAGGAGCTGCAATTAGAGAGAAGTTTGCAATAAACTTCCTCCAATACTGTGTTTCCCCCATGAAGCTTCTTACTTCCGTTACATTTTTAGGCCTTAGCCAATTTACAATGACCTCAAATTTAGAGGGATCAATCTTAAGTTCTCCACACCTTACAATGTAGCCCAAATATACAAGAGATGTTTTGCCAAATTCACATTTTGACAACTTTACAAAAAGTTTCTCTCTCTGCAATACTGAAAGTACCTACCTAACATGTTGGACATGCTCTTCCCTGGTCCTACTGAAAATAAGAATATTGTCTAAGTAGACTATTACAAAATCATCAATGAATGGCCTGAATACATCGTTCATTACCCGCATAAAAGTAGCAGGTGCATTAGTAAGCCCAAATGGCATCACTAACCATTCAAATAATACCTGTTTTGTTTTAAAAGCAATTTTTCATATATCCTATTCAACAAATCTGATTTGATGGTAGCCACTTCTTAAGTCTAACTTAGTAAAATATATTGCATTTTTCAATTGATCTAATAAGTCATCAATGCAAGGAAGAGGGTAGCGACTTTTTACCGTGATCTTGTTCAAGGCTCAGAAGTCCACGCACATGTGCCATGTGCTATCTTTCTTTGGCACCAGGATGATAGGTGACCCACATGGAGAAGCACTTGGTCTGATGACCCCTTGTTCAATCAAATCTTGTACCTGCTTCTTTATCTCTACATTTTCCAAAATTGATAACCTGTGCATTCCAATATTAGGAAGAGGAACATCCTGCTACAATTGTATCTCATGTTTAACTTGTTGTTTTGGAGGCAATCCTTTTGGGACTTGAAAAATATCATCATAGTCGAAAACAATTCTAACTAAGTCATCTTTCAACTTTGTATCACAATATTGGAAAGTATCAATTCCAACAGTGTCCTTAGCTTTTACGACCATTAGTAAATATCTTTTATTGACATTTACAATTCTCTTCATTTCCCCTGAGTTGATTAGTGATAGATTCAATTTCTTCTGATAAGCCCTTACAACATATTCTTTTCCATCTTTAGTTAATTGATACTTATTGTCTTAGTAATAGAATATTGCCTTTATATCAAACAGATATGGATTCCCAAGTACAATACCACATATATCAAGTGGAACTACATCTAACTCAACCTCATCTATAAATTGTGAAGTGATAGAAAACTTTAGAACACATTGCCTATTCAATTGCAACTGATTATCATTGTGAATCCATCCTAATGGACATGGCTTCTTATGAAGTTTAGTAGTTAATCCCGACTTTTAACAATTGTCTCTGATAGTAAGTTTACTTGTGAGCCACTGTCAAATAGAGTATCAGTTTTTGTATGTTTGGAAATTACTCTTATGTGAAAAAGTTCTGTTTGTTTGATCTCATCAACTTCATTATCAACTTTTAAAGACCGAACTGAAGAACTTGTACTAGATTTAGAATTTTTACCTTTGATTCCCGTGACTATGAAATTGGTCTCATCTCCCGAATCGGACCCCAAGTCTGTTTGAGCTGTGGCAATAGTATTTGGCTTCCCTTTATTTCCGAACTTTGCTGGTTTCAATTATGGGTGAAGGATCCAACAACGATCCTCATTATGACCTTCTTTCTTACAATGAGTGCATGTAGGTTTTTCCTTCTCCACTGTATTATAATTCTTCCCTTTAAACTTTTCTTTACCCTTGCCTTTTGTTTTTCCTTCAGTAGGTTTAAATGGTTTTACAAAATCAACATTTACATTCTTTCCTCTAGATTCAAGATGAGTCGCTTGCACACACACCTCATCTAATCTAGTTGGATTAAACATTGGAATGGTATGTCATAAATAGCTATGCAAACCACCTATGTACTTAAGCAATGTCTCTTGAGTATCCAATGGTATTCCCAACAATAAATCTCTTTTTCGAAATTCCTGTGTATAACTTTGAACAATTTGTCCCTTTAACTGCCTAAAGTTCTGCCATGACATAATAGCTTGTTGCATATAAGCTAGAGGATACAATTTCTTTCGTAATGCATATGTAAAATCAAGCCATGAAGAGAGTGTCTTACCGAAATTTTTAAGATCCTATTTTGTCCTGCTTTCCCACCACATAAGAGCGATTCCTCCCATATTGAGACTAGCAAGCTGGATCATAGTCTCCTCATCTATGATTTTCTGTATCCTGCAATATAATTCAATTTTTCTTATCCAATTATCTAACTTTTCCGCATTTAGTTCCCCATCATACAAAGGTAACTCAAACTTAACATCAAGCTTTAACAAAGGCATGCCAAACTTATGCTTATGTGTATACTTTTGTATAGTATGTGTCATATAATGAGAACTAACATTTGAAGTAGAAATTGAAGAAGAAGGAGAAGAAGGTGGTGGAGGAGGAGGCTTTGAAGATTCTCCTTTCTCTTCACTTTTCTCCTTCGTAAGAGGTTCTCCTAGAACATGTTTCTTTCTCTCCAAAAAATCATCATATAACACTTTGACCATTTCAGACATGGAGAAAAATGCTTTTTCGAACTCTCTAGTTCGTGGAGAAGTTTCTCCTTCTATCACCATTGTTTTCTTCCTCAACACTTGTTCTATCTCTGAAATGAATTCAGCCAATGATCCTTCTCCTCTTCGAGATTCAGATCTTGTGAGAATCCAATCCTACACTTGTTAAACCTTCCAGCACAACCAAAGCTCTAATACCAAAAATACTTGATCCAAAAATGAAAGGCATTATAAACAAATTGACATTAAATTTATGCTCATGAATAATTAAAGAGTTCATCCATCATTAGTCATGCTGCAAATAAGAGGATATAACAACAAGAAGAAAGAGAAATAGACACAAAGAAATTATTAATGGAGTTCACCAATGTGTGGCTACGTCTCCAGGTCCGCTTCCAAGTGGAGGACCGCTTTATTGATATTTAATTCTCAATTTCTCTTTACAATTGTTCTTTGCTATTATAAACATGCTTCTGATCTGCTGTACAAGTCCTCCTTGTGTAGATGCACACATGCCTCAACTATCTCCTCTCAAAACATGACTCAATGCCCCTTAAAACATGATAAATGGGCCATTAGCTCAAGTTGCTCTCACATTGCCTGTAATACAAAAGTACACTCACAAGCTCAAAGGGACTGGTTTATATAGTTTTTAGGCTCAGTTATGGAAGCCCAACTTCCCACAAAGATCTGGCCTATTTTTGGGGTAAAATCCCCCTCCATATGGCCAAACAATCTCCAAAAGGCCCAATCTAGGAAAAAACTATAATAAAAAAAGCCACTATGATAACAAAAATCAAATTAATCCCCTAAGGCTGGGTGCACGCCCCTTTTTCATAGGTCATATGGGCCATATGGCCAAGTGCCAACCAAGATGGTGCTATGCGCTGGCCCCTCCTCCATTTTCTCCTCGTTGTATGGTGAAGATCATGGAACCTAGGGCCCGATTGGACAGATAAGCTCCCGTCGATCGGCCCTGGCTGTGGTCACACCCCCTGGTCATATGGTGGTTGTTTGTTGGTCTGACGGGCTAGCCCCTGGGCCCTCACCTATATGTTATCCGCTCCCCAGCCTCAAACAAAGCCAATCACCGCGGGTGGTCTAACAAGTCCCATCGGGTAGTCCATTGGTTAACCTTCGTTGCAAAGTCGTGGGAGCCCCAAGAGGTCGGGGGTTCGACCCCGACCCTTGCCAATATTTTTTTTAGCCGTCATTGGCCATCCGTAGGGTGCCATGTGCTTCTTTTTCCTAGGCCAAGGATGATCAAGATTGAATCTATATCTCAAAGAATTAAATTTATTTCCTTTGGATTTGCATGAGCAATGTGTCTTTTCAGACTGATGTGCTCGATTATGAGCACCACATCCCCATTCTGGAATCTGACCTACATCTTTACATAAAAAAAGAGGTGAACATATTATTAAATCTCTTAAAATCTTTTGTTACCCTTTTTTCCAGATAATGTTCTTAAATTACAATTTTGATATGATGATCTACCATTGCTAAAGACATCCATTCTAGAGTAATATTATTATCTTTGAAATATTTTTTTACAACATCTGGTAAGGCATCGAGAAAACTTCTGACATAGTACTTGATGTATGTAGGATCTGAAAATTTTCCTGATTCAATTATTAATTTCTGCATATAACATAAATACTTCTCATGGTGGCTTAGATCACATAATCTCTGGGACATGAATAATGAAACAACATGTTCAACATTTGTTGCAAATTATATACCATAAAATTGGGTGGTCAAGGCTTGCAATACTACTTCATTTTCTTTAGGGTCCTTTAACATATCATCTTTGTCTTGCTGGGAAATCCATCTCTACCAAGTTGCAGCGTGGCTAGTAAACCCGTTAATTATTTGAGTGGCCATATATCTTGGTGTCAAGGTAACATAATCTGCCTTTTTGGGAGTGGTCCAGTTTATCAATAACTAGATTGCATCTTTTGTTTCATCCCTTGATTGACAACTAAAATTGATCACTGGGTGATCAAGCATTGAAGAGATTATTTTGTTCATCCCATGAATGATGAAAGAAGACAAATTATTTGTTTGGGATGATGATGGCATGGGGATATCTCCTTGTTCAGATTTGATAGTCGTCATCTGGAGATATTTTTCTTTTTTCTTTAATGGGTGAGGCCATGTACTTATATCAAAAACTTCTTCTACAACACTTTAAAAAATTCTGCCAGATTCTCCAAAATCCCATTCTGGTCTTAGATCTTCTGCTTGAAACTTTCCAAAGGATTTGTTTCTTTTATGCTTCTTAGCATCTTCTTTATCTTTGAATATATCAGGCTGTACAATGTTGGGATTTCTAATAGGCTTATGAGAGATCTTACAATTTATTTTATGTAATAAGGTGTCCAGGAGGTCAAGGTGGGCTTCTACTTTGGCCATAGAGTTTTTCAACTCTGAGGTGTCTGTCAGGACATGTGTGAGGATTTCTATCTTTTCATAAATGATTTTGATTTCTTCCTTGTGTGACTCTGCATCTTTCCTTTCTTTGAGAAATTCTCTATGCAAGTTGTCTATATTATTTCTTTTCAATTGATCTTGGAAATTTGCATCGTTTAGAAGCTTGCATTCATCAAATACATAATCAGATATTGTTGAAGATCTTATTGGAAAATACTCTCTTTTAGTTTTAAGATAATGATAATATTGTCTGAATGGAATTTCCGTGAGGTTCCTTCCCGAGAGATAAGTTTCTTATTCACTTGGAAACCTTTTTATGTTTCCTAGACCTTCTCTATGAAGTGACAACATGAAAATATCAACACTAGGGACTTTTGTTTTCAAAGATATGCGACCTTGCAGATTATTAATTTTTTCTTGGCAAGACAGGCATTCAAGGTGTTTCCCTATATGTTTGTGTCAGTTTGACATACTGGATGAAGAATATGTAGCAATTTGGTTACATGTGTGTCTCATCTTAGATGCAGGAGGATTAGGTTTTGGGAGTTTTAAGGACAATGACCTGTGGATTGTACACGAAGGAACTAGTTTCTTTGTTAAGTGTTCTATATGGGAAATGATTTGGATTTTGAAGTTGTCATGATTATTTTCCTAGAAAGTGGGATATTCTATCCTAGTCTAGTCAAATGTAATAGAATGAAATTGCTTGGATTCGTCCTTCTCCACCACGTTGTGCAAGCACAAAGTTTTTTGGAAAATTTTTTGTAAAAGAGGAAGAATATCATTGCCAAAAAAAAAAACCATGAGAGACTTGAGTTGAATGATCTGAGAATTTACTGACATATTGAAGCCTGAAGGGAGAATATAATATTTTAATAATTCATATATATAAGGATAAGAAAGCGAAACAAAGTATTTAGGAAAAACAATTCCAAAGGTAGGGGCATCAGAAAGAGGTGCATAAAATCCACCAACTAAAGAATCAAATAATTTATTATGTCTAATATCAACAACACAAACCAGGAAAGATACATGAAGATATGGTCTGACTAAAGAATTTAAGCCAAACTTGATTGCACCTATATGAGCGTAAGCATATCCTTGTCTTTTTTCCCAGTCAATTAGATCTTTGTCTATTAAGGTAACGTTTACTTGATCTTCATGAGCAGAGAAAGGAATGGAAATAGAGTGGACTTTGATGAATGAATGAGACAACTAATTACACCACTTTGATTTATAAACATCTTGTGGACATATAAGGTGGAGTTCCCAGTGTTCTGAAGAATTAGGCTCATGAATGAAGATTAAACTTCCGTCGGAACTTGTTCCTGAAAGCATTGATTAAGCTCATCGTTTTTCTATAGATGTCATGGGAATACTATCTACTGAAGTAGATACTTTTGTGAAGTCGATTGTATCCATGGAAGAATCCATATAAAATATAATCAACTTAGAGAAGATAACCTTAATAACAGGGAATGACCTATGGTCACAGACGCCAATTCTCGGCTTTACAGACCTAAAATTTGCCTCACATCCCACTGGATTTAAAATGTTTTCCCATCATTTAATAGAAATAAAATTCATGCAGATAGATAGCCGAATGACAATAAACTCAATAGAACAACACAAATATGTTGCATAAATGTTACAATATGCAAATATTTCATTAAATAAACAAGCTCTTACAAATTTGACAGCAACTTGAAGACTGAAGTCCTTGGCTCTGATACCAACAAGTAGGATCAACCTCCAATCTTCGTTACATATGGACTGCTTCAGAAATTATCCACACACGAATGAATTTTATTCCAGAACAAACATACTATCTAGTTACTTTTGATCTCCAAGCAATACAAGATGGAACCCTAGTTTTGGTGTTGGGGATATTCAAATAAGGGTTTTTTCATATTTTATATATAATCAGATGAAGTGGAAAAAATAATTGGATTTTTATGGTAAAAGTGAAGTATCTTCAAGTTTAATTGTTACAAATGAACATCAAATACCAACGGTGATTCAGTATAACCAACACTTTTAGTTTAATCATGGAAATGCCATGATAATGAGATATAATTAGATATTAGTAATTACAACTTTTAAAGAAATATACAATACTTATTGTTGAATTTTCACTATGCTAGGCTCAAGCATGAGGTTTATTTCATTTTAGCATTTACTTGACCATAAAAAAATGCAGCTACACCATTCACAATTGCTGCAATAACCAAGATCACAAGAAGAAATACCATGTACAAGAACACAAGAAATATCATGGAAAAACCCTTCTCAACAAGGGAGAAAAACCCAACAATCCTTTGCTATATTCTCAAGAGAATATCCTCCAACCATGAAACCCTCATGCACACAAGAGGGTGCTCTACTACCTTGAAACTTGCGACCAAGAGAGGTGCACACTTCAGCCCTAAAAGATGTACTTGCTGAAATTTCCAAATGACAAGTGACAAGTGTGTTTTCTCAATGGGGAAATCACCTTTATTTATACTAGACTAGACAGACAAAAAGTGGTGTCTATTGACACAGCAGGGCCGACCTCAATAACTCATAAAATAATTAATTATTACAATAAACATTAATTATCTTTCACATATGGTGGAGACGACCTGTACCCTTTACATCGCAATTAGGGTTATAGGTAAATCTTACTCTCATATAATATATAAAGGGATCTCACACATCCATTAGTGCTTGACCACTAGAGGCATGCCCACCTGTGCTCAGACATAGTGATGTCCTACTCAACAGATCTCTATCTCACTAAGTCCATAGGAGAATCATCTGGAGTACCATCTCAAGCCAAACTCAACTTAGTCTACAAGGTAGGACACCACACGTCATAACAACTCATTCCAGAGTCTGACGTACACCCATCACATGGGAACCTTCACCCCACACATGGGTACACATCATTTCATCTCAATCCAAAGAGGAACGACACACCCATCTCATGGGAATCCTCACCCCACACAGGGGCACACATCGTCTCATCTCAGTCTAGAGAGGAACGACACACCCATCTCATGGGCACACCCAACACATGGGTTCTCTCATAGGTCTACTCACTCAATCTGTGTCATGGAGGATGTCTCACGACGTTGTAATCATCAACACTTATGCCATTAATGCTTTACTAGCTTCACATGAAAAATGGTAGATGATGCCTCATGTTTTGTAGCAACAATATTCTACAAGATACCCCATATTTACTATTTCTCTAAAATGGGCTAATCTTTACTATATTATTTAAGAAGAAATAAAACAAGATGGATGGGACTACAATTTCATTTTCCAACTTTATGGTGTTGCACTAAAATTTACAAGTCACTGCAACAATAGAATGACTTTGAATAGGTTCAAGTTGAAAAGCACTTAGGGTATGAAAAACACTTAGGGTATTATATAGACATAGAGTTTGGGCATGTGGCTTATAATTGGAGAAATATCCATGTCGAACATCCATAAATTTTGTGAATTGGTTGCACATGGACCTGCAAAATCTTTAGTGTTGGGGAGATGTTGGTTCTTGTGAATTGGTTGCACATGGACCTGCAAAATCTTTAGTGTTGGGGAGATGTTGTTTCTTCATTTTGGCATCATTTTAACTATTAATTAACCATTTTATCTATATTTTTCTTCACCATAACCTTCCATTACCTCTTTACTCCACATATTATACAATGTTCATTCAATCGAAGACATTAAGGTAAATTAAGATTAATTTGTGAATATTTTCTTAATTTTTGATAACTTTAGGAACACCAAAATTTTATTGATAACCTATATTCTTTTAAGTTGTCCAAGATATTGTAGCCATCAATGGAGCCTCTAGAAAAATGATGTAAAATCCATATTCAGCGGTTTGAAGGTGTTCTAGATTTTGTGCAGATAGTCCAACAGTTAAAAAATATTCCAGATTTTGTCCAATAACTTGAAGATGTTCCAGGTATCATGAGGATGTTCTAGTAGTGCGCGTTTGAAGATATTTTGTGTGTCACAAGGATGTTCCAATAGTCTAACTTCCAAATATTGCATAGTCAAATCAACTTGACATGGAAAAATCCATGGGTAAGTACGAGTTGATCTAGCCACTTCCAAAAGACCTATGATTTATCGGATCACATGAAATTATATCTATATCCTAACAAATCTTAGGAATCATGGATTCATCCCTCTTTTGTATGTAAAACTTTGCATATCTATAAATAAATATGACAACATGTAAAAAAAACAATTTCTAGAAATATATGAACTAATGCTAAGTTGATTAAAGAGTTGTCTATTTTCCATTAATAAAAGTATTCTTTCAGATCTAGTCATTGCATGGATATAATTCTTCAGGTTCTATAATCTATTTCTAACAGCTTATTTCAGAAGAGGAAGAGCCCACTCTCCTAATTAATCCTTGTTTTTAGTTTATTTGTTTTCTTTCCATTCCCGCTAAGTTTTATTTCTGATCAATGAGTGGTGTGTAAATTTTATTTATATTTATGCCGAAAGGCGTACACCTATTGACAATGGGCAGATTTAATAGGGGTTTAGTGCTTAATAAGTTTTCTATAGATAGGATTAAATATGGTTGGAATATTCTTAGTAGTCACACAAAATAAATGGCTGTGATTTCAATCATTAACTTCCCAGCTATTATAAAGACATACGTTTATGTGTTTGCTTTTTTACATTTACCTAATCATATTTAAAAATTACTTTGATAGATAACTGATTGCCACATAAGTGATTAACATAAATTAAAATATTAACACCAGATAAATGAAGTGCAACCGTTTATTTGTTAATCAATAATAAAATTTAATATATTCTTTTAAGGATTCTTTTCATCTTATCAGCCTTTCGACATTGATCAGCCACAATTATGTGGCTGTGCTAGTTCATAATCTATAGTTAACATTCAATCACCAAATTACATTTTGAACCAATCAAAACATAGAACTTGTTACAAGAAAGCTTAACAATGAGTTATAGCATATATTTGTAAGCTACAATTACAACATTTCTTGATTTCAGTAGATTGTAATTCAAAGCATGGACATGCATTAAATATTGCTTTTGATTTGCAGATGTTGCTTTTGACATGGACATGGACATGGTTATTTTGCAGATATTGCTTTTGATTGAATTCCAATGTTTGTTTTGTTTTATGAATTACAATAACTTTGTTTTTGTTTTAAATAGAATAGAACTGTGTGTGTAGAGTTTCAATTAAGACAAAAAATCTTTGTTTTATTAGTATTAAGCATATTTAAAAAGATACTACAAATCACTTAATTCTGCATATACAATGCATTAGTATTTAGCAAAGTTTAAGTCTATTATCTTTGTAATAATGGTGATATATAAATTGAGATTTCTATTTTCAATTATATAAGATGAGATTTCTATTTTCAATTTTCTTGATGATTATATACACCACCCATTCTTACTCTACAACAATCTATGTTTTTGGAAATAGCTGGATGGATGCTAGACCCAATCTTCAAGGGTTGGTCAAGGTTTAAAATTTTACGAGAGCATGACATTAACCAAATTGCCATATCCATTTTCTACTACAAGAAGCCAAAGGGATCTTAATTGAACTTACTATTCACATGCTTCTCAAAACCAAAAGAGATCACATGCTTCTCAAAACCAAAAGAGATCATTGAACTAATTAGTTAACATACAAATGTAGTTGATAGGAGTGACACCTATTCCATCCATATGGATCTAAAAAATGGATACATCAATAGTTAGTGAAGAATACATGAACATGAGTAACTATCCTAAAAAATACCCTTCCTATAGAAATAACATGTTCTATTGCAAGCATTCCATCACTAAGACATAGCGTACACCTATATATAATCATATGGGTAGTTTATGGAGAAATTCCAAGGTTGCTTAGCCTAGTCCCGTGTTCATTTTTCCTTCCATCTCGTGATGGAACATACTTTCATCATAAAAAAAAATACCACAAAAGTTGCATAGCATGGTATACCACCATCATACACAAATTTCATGTGTGTTATCAATAAAAAATTAATAATAATAATAATAACAATAATAAAAGAAAAACATGATTTTACTCTATATTAGTTAGGAAATAAGCAATAAATTCAAAGAAAAGAGAATTCTCAAATGAAATGAATATTAGAATTCCAATCCAGATTGTGGAAACATAGAAGCAATAGTTTAGGACAAAATCATCTTGTTGTGGCCACAACCAACCCCCTTTTCCTTTTTCTTTTATAAGCAAAAGGAAGGGCCCTCCTACTAAATTTAAGCTCCAATGCCTAATCCTCTACTACAATGAGGCTATCGATTATTCTTTACCTACCTTGAGAGGGGTGAGGGTTTTAGATATTTATTGATTGTTATCTTTGAGGAGGTTTTTCATGACCAATAATCTCTTTGATATTATGCTTTCAGATGTTCTTCATCATACCTTTGGTTTATGATGCTTCTTTGATATTTGCATGAGGAGATTGATAGCTTATCTTTGGAAAATTTTGTAGACTTCGAAATATTTGTTGATCCTCTATCATTGCTCGGTTTAATGTTCTACTTTATATGACTTGAAGAGAATTTTCTTTTAAGGACTTGTTTTTTCCTTGTGCATTGGTTTGAAATATCATCTCATTGCATCATTGAGAAGTAAATGGTTGACTTGAATGAAGAACATATTTTCATTTATGCATCCTCTTACTTGCACATTATGCCTAATGTATTCATATTCAGGCTTGAACTCCCATAGGTTAGTTAGATTCCTTAGTGTAAATCCCATGACTTGTATTAGAGGAATTTTAATGTATTCTAACATTTTGAGATATTATTTTTAGCTAAGAAAGAAATACATCTTTATCCTCATAATATTAGTTTATAGTAGAAAGTTAGTTCATAAAAGGCCAAGATCACAAAGAATTCCTTCTTTTGATTTCCTCCATTTTGAATAATCCTTTATGTTCATCTCTTTTTCACCGGGTTAGTAAAATGGAAATGGGAAACATCTAAATTCTATAACATACTAGAAGTAACAAATATTATTCTTGCTATGGTTTCAGGAACAAAGTTGCTTTTAATAAAGTGACATTCTTTACATGATACTTATTCTATTTCAAGTCTTCAGGAAGATCATGCCTAAACAAAAGAACATATGCCCAGAACATAGAAAAAACTCAAGAGTAAAGCTTCTAATTAATGAAAAAGGATGGAAAACTCAAGTGTGCTTGTGGAAATCCCTTGATATTGTACCTCTTGGCCAGGATCCTTTCTAATCATATCTTAATCCTTATTGAGTCAAACATTCAATATTAACCGTTATTTGTCCCTAAAATCAACTAGATTTTCTTTTAACACCATTTCATTATTATCTTTTTCACTCATTTCTATTCCAAGTTTCGGGTTTAATTTTATTTTACTAGAACCCTGATCCATGATCAGAACATTGACCTCTATGCGAAACCCTGATCCATGGTGGATCCTTGACCCATAACAAGATCTTCCTATCAAAATCTCCTTATCGATATTGCCTTTATCGAAAATCCCCATTCGAAATGTTAAGCTTATATTACTTGAATAATTTTTTCGAAGCTTGAAGGCCACAAGCCTACTAGCCTCGTCAGGCTTGTCTCATAGGGATGACAAGTTGACGTCCTTCTCCGAGTTTCCAAAAATCAAGGCTTGAAAACCTATTGGGTTCTCCTTTATCCGATGAAACCTTAATGCTCATCCTCTTTACTTGGATTGGTCTCTTTTTCAAATCAGTAGCCCAGATCATTATTTTGGCTTGATCGAAAGTCAATTTTTGTCTGCTCACAACTAGACCAATTGTGAGCTATCAGGTTTTCCTCATGGGTCTCTCCTATCAGATTATGAAACCCTATCAGACTTATCCTATCGGTCTCTCAACTTGCATTCAAGATTTTCCTTTCAGTTTTTTCCTGATCCGATAAACCTATCAAACTATTCTTTATTGGGTTTGCCTCTTCGGGGTTTCCATATCCGCAGACTAGGCTAGAATCAACCCCCCCTTCGTCCTATGGATCATTCCTCATGGCATTGATGTAACATTGACATTGCCACCTGATGTGTCATGCCGATGTGTTTTGTCCGACGTGGAATTCAGATGCCGCAACCCCATCGAACTTAGACTTTCAAGATTTCCCTATTGGATTGCCTACTTCCCAATGTAATTTTTAAACCTGTGAAGTAAATAAATTCATACATATTCTTAAACAAAAAATAAATTAATTGGTGGTTCGTATGCATAGTACACAATGATTTATGCTGGAAACCCTTAACCGTGAGAAAACCAACCTTCCTTGGTGTTGCATCTCTCAACTCTTTATTGTATTAATTTCAGCATTCACAATACAATATATACAATATTTTAGGTACTTTGTAGCTACCAAAACCCTAATCCCTTAATCCAAGTTTAATTTAGAAAACCACTAAAAATATATAAAAATTGCCAAATATGATGCACCCCCCCCACAACACATGCAAAGAATATAACACCTACCCAACATTCACCTACTTGTTGTTTTTTTTACATATAGGGGTAACAAGATTACATAGTCAATAATCCAGGGAAACAATGCCCATTGTTTATCTACACCAGGAGAACTTCTCAGAGCTCACTGAATTTGTCAATGAATCTGCAACATTCTTCAAAGTGTCAACCTTCTCCAACAACACCTTCTTGTCTTCAACAATGTATCTCACAAAGTGATACTTAACATCAATATGATTTGTCTTTGAATGATAAGTTGGGTTCTTTGCCAGGAATATTGCACTCAATCACAATCTAATCTTACTACTTGTTCTACCAACCCAATACCTAAACACAATCTGTGTAACCATACAACTTCCTTGCTTGCATGCGTGGATGCCATGTATTCAACTTTTGTAGTTGAGAGTGCCACTACAACCTGTCTTTTTCTCATCCAATTGATTGCTCCTCCAAATAGGTTAAACACATACCCACTTGTATATCTTCTGCGATCTAGATCTCCATCCCAATCTGCATCAACAAACCCATGTATGTCCAACACTCTGTCCAATCTTGATCTTCCTTGGTAGCACAATCCATAACTATAAGTGCCACACAAATACCTGAACATCCTCTTTACTATTTTCCAATGTGCTAGCACACTTACTTATACTGAGAGGGGGGTGAATCAATATAAGACTACTTTTTCTTTTCTTACAATATTTATCAATATGATATTTTAACAACTGTAGCAGTTAATGAAAAGTATGCAACCATACAATCCATAGTACACATAGATTTAGCATGGAAAGCCAAATGGGAGAAAACCATAAAATAAACATTTCATAACATCATGTAGGCATCAAACTACTGTTACAATGCTTGCAGGCACCAACCTACATGAGACACCAATCTCCTCTCCTGAGCATCAACTCAGAAATAATTTTTGTAGGCACCAACATGCAGGAGACAACAATCCCCTTCACTAAGCAACAACTGAGCAATATGTAGGCACCAACCTACTGGAGACACCAATATCCTCAATCTATCAATAATGTCAAATATTCTCTTTCCCTCAAGCCTTCACTTTCATAAAAATATTGCTTTGTCTCTACGGTCACAATACATTCCTTCAGTTCACAATCTGCTTGATTTCAGAAGTTCCTTAGATATTGCACCTCCCATCCTCCCTTAGACGATCACATTTATTTCTCTTACATTTTTTGTCATTTGAAAACCTCCGAGCCTCAGATATTATTTTCCACACTTTTTCACTTTTCACAAACTCAAATTTTTTTTGGGAAATGATATTTATATAGTCCATGCTTCCATGAATTTGTCCACATAAAATATATGTCCATGGTGTTGGCTCCAGATCTCCTCAAAACCAGGCTGCGACACTCCTTAGAAACCAACATAGACCCCCTTTTGTTTTGCGTGTGATCTACTCACAGACCAAAGTGTAGACTTCAACACTCAACAACCGTTCAATCAATCATCGATCTAATATTGTTTGTCGATCTACTCACTTCCCTCCAAAATGCACAATAAGTCCTAAAAAGTCAGCAACAGTCGGATCATCTTCACAATTAAATCTCAACCAATGATATCTTTCACCGAGCATTAGTACATGAAATATAGATTCAATGCTCACCGACCGTCCAATCATTCCTTCAGATTTAATCTTGACCGTTGGTCTATTTATTTTCCACCAAATATGCCATGTAAACACAATGCACAACAACTATACAATCAATCCTTGAATTGAATGTCAATCGTATATTTTCTATTGCTAGCCACCATAATGCTCGACACGACCCTGATACTCAGCAACCGTCTGATTTGGACTCTAATTCAATCTCAACTATCAAACATTTCACTACGGGTATAAGGTCATCATTTCTTCCATTCAAACTTTTGCAGCCTCCAAAATACACTCTCATGTTTTGCCACCCTTATTTTTCACCCATACTTAAAAACTTTTCCAAACATTTCATCGCTTGTCTAAGGCATTTGCATTCGATCTTCTGTGACCTCCAAAATACACCTTGACGTTTTGTTGCACTTATTGTGCACCCATACTTAGAAACTTTTCCAAGCATTTCAATGTGGGTGTCAGAAATTTTCCCGATTCACTTGTCTATATCCGTGACCTCATCTATTCGACTAATTCCTCATACTTAGACAATTTATTATAATTCAGCATGCTTTGTGAGATATCATGATGCTTCTCCACCATGCTCACTAACTCACCATACTTCATTGACTCTACGATGTATTGATACTTAGTCAATTTTCAAGATCTCACCACGGCTCCGTGAGTTTGCGATCATTTCGTTATTTCTTCACATACTCCCGATTCTCTGTTGCCCTACGAAAATCAACATTTTTCTTGATGCTCAGTCAATTTTCCAAAATCTCATCGTGACCCACGATAAATTTATGATTCTTCTATGCATACACCCGAATACGATTGTTTCGATTCATTGTGTTGATGTTGCAAATGAGGTGGCTTCTGCATGGGCTTATTCTACATGAATACTGGATGACATGGTATTGGTCTGTGTCTTGACAGATCGCATTACATGTGGCATATGTAGAGCTTCTTGTTATGCCACTGACATGGTACTGATGTGGTACTCCCTCTAATTTGGCACTCATCCTATTGGACATGTGGTTTTTATGTGGCATTTGAGCTTTCCCACCAAGTATCGGGCCCCAATCCTTTGATATTAACCATTGATCTTCAAAGATCAATGGTCAAGACTTATACAGTCCCAAGCCCGCAATTTTCCATGACAAAAGTTAACGCTTTGTGTAGGGATCCATAACTCGCCCGTTCTTTGTTTAAACCATGTAACCACACCTTTGCAATATAAACCTTTTGAAATTGATTCTCCTTATGCCTGTCGGATAAGTCACTTATCTCTACTTTCTTCAATCTCATTCCTATGTTTTCTCTTCAACGAAGTTGTCTTGTTCATCTTCGGACTGACTATCATATATAGTCATTTTTCCTTCATAACCCAAGGTAAATAAATAGAGGCACATCAACTCATCCATGCACCACACACATACATTTATAGTCTCCCCTTGTTCAAGACAACACACGGAGGCATAGTCTCCCTCTGTCTTTGACATCAATGACAACACAATTTCCAACACAATGCTCCTTCTCTGGTTTTGACATATACATGCTCAAAACTTCCATTGCATGTGAAATGTCTAGTCTAGTATAGACCATTACATACATCAAACTTCCAACCACACTAGCATATAGAACATGGGACCTGTCCTCTTCCTCTTCCTATGTCTCGGGACATTGATCTGTAGATAAATTTACACCTACATGAAAAAGAACCTTCATCGGTTTACTTTCTTGCATATTAAACCTCTGCAATATTGTATCATCATATTTTCTTTGATTCAACCGGAGTTTCCTATTTGCATGATCTCTTTTAATCTCCATTCCTAGAATGAAGTTGGCAACACCAAGATCCTTCAGGTCAAATTTGGAGGATAGTTGTGATTTCACCTCCTTGATAGAATCTATGTTATTTCCTACCAGCAACATGTCATCGACATACAACACTACATAAATGAAGTGATTACCAAATTGCTTGGAATATAGATAGTGATTATCCTTGCTTCTCACAAATCCCAGTCCAAGGATGTATGCGTCAAAATTTTGGTACATCCCAGGTGATTGATTCAGAACATATAATGACTTCTTTATCTTACATACCAACTCTTTCTTTCCCTTCACTACAAAGCATTCTATCTCTTTCATGTATATTTCTTCTTCCATATCCCCATGTAGGAATGTTGTTTTCACGTCCATCTATTCTACTTCAAAATCAAAAGAAAAAACAACAAATAAAATAAATCTAATAGAAGTTAACTTGGAAATAGGAGAAAAAATTTCACCAAAGTCAATTCCCTCTACCCAGGAATAACCTTTTTCTACTAACTGAGCTTTGTATTTCTCCATTTTTCCTTATGCATTCAACTTTTTCTTAAACACCCATTTTCTACCAATGGCCTTTCTTCCAGTTGGAAACTCAACTAGATTCCAATCTTCATTCTTATCCAAGTCATGCATCTCTTCAACCATGGCCTTCTTCCAGAGTTTACTATTCTCTAAATTCATTTCTTCCCTAACAATTCCAGGATCATCATTAGTAATAGATAAAACAAAATTAGCATGGAAATCATGTGGACTATACCTCTCTAGTTTCCTTCTTTCCCTCACTGATCTCCTCAATACTGGGGTATGAGGTTCTTCTTCCCTTGGTAGGAATTCCTATTTGGAAGCATCTTTAATCTCTCTAAAAACAACATCCCGACTGTAAACAATCTTTTTAGTTTCTGGGTTCCAAAAGATTATAACCTTTCATACCATCTTTATAACCAATAAAGATACACTTTTCAACTTTATTATCCATCTTACTCCTATTTTCCTTTCGAACATATACATAAGCATCACAACCAAACACTTTGACATGTTTAAGAGATGGTTTCTTAGCATTCCATATCTCTTGTGGATTTTTTTCCACCAACACTGATGAGGGTGATCTATTTACCAAGTAACATGCATTACCCACTGCCTCTACCTAGAATTCATGTCCTAACCCAACACCATTGAGCATGTTTCTTGATTTTCCCATCAACGTCCTGTTCATCCTTTCTACAACCCCACTATGTTAAGGTGTGTATAGAGTAGTCTTCTGCCTTGCTATACCACACTTCTTAAAAAACTCTTCGAATTCATTCCCACATAATTCTCTACCATTATCTATCTTCAACACCTTTATTTTCTTCTCTATATAATTTTATACCAGAGCCTTAAACTCTTTAAATTTATCAAATACCTCATATTTATTCCTAAGAAAATAAATCCACATGTTTCTTGCGGAATCATATATGAATGAAACATAATACACAGATTTACCTAGTGATGGAACATGCATTGGTCCAAACACATCACTATGCATCAACTTTAAGATCCCCTTTTCTCTTATAGCAACAAATGTGAATCTTACTCGATTTTGTTTACCATATACACAATGTTCATAGAAATCAAAATCCAAGGTGCAATTAGACATACCTTCAACCATACCTTTACTGTGTAGTGTTTAAAGTCCCTTTTCTACAATATGTCCCAGTCTTTGATGCCACAACATGGTCTTATTTCCAGGGATAGTATGGATCCTATATTCTTTATTTCTCTGCTCAGGGATAATAGAACTATTACACCCATCAGTATAAGTGCTTCCCAATAAATTGTACATAGTGCCACATTGAACTCCCCTCATCAACACCATTTGTCCTCATACCATCTTGCAAGTTCCCTTTCCCAATAAAGTATCCACACTTGCAACATCCAACCTACTTATATATATTAGTCTACTGGATAGATGTGAAATGTGTATAACTCTAGGGAGAGTTCTAATCCTTCCATCTTTTAGCAACAACTTAACCCTTCCATGTCCCATGATTTTGGCTATCGATTCTTCTCCTAGGAAGACATCACCACCATCATACTTTTCATATTCACTGAGCCACTCCCTATGAGGAGCCATATGTGTAAATTCTAACCTTGTACAATGTCTACTATAAACAGATATTCAGAAAAGAACAGAAAATATACAATGGAAAATACAAACATTACACAGAGATTTTTCCCCTGGAAACCCAAACCGGGAAAACCAACATATATTATATTCATTCATTGTGTTACATTGTTTACAATAAAATATAAATATAGGAGCCAACGACATCCAAAACCCTAACCCAATGACCTGGATTAGTCCAAAACCCTAATTCCTTAACCGAAAATAGAAAACCATCAACAAAAACCATGTGCCTAAAAAACCACCTAAATACATGAAACGTTTCCCGAGGTAGGTGTCACGTTTCTTGAGGCAATTTTTTTTTTTTTTTTTTCTGGGGGTGTTGCCCCCAGACCCCCCCGTCGGGGGCTCCGCCCCCCTGCACCCCCCAAGGGGGGCCTAGCGCCCCACCCTCTAACCCCCCTACACGCCCGACGCATACGCTCAGACACTACTACTCATGCAAAGAATATAACACATACCCAACAATATGCAATGATGCACTTGAGTCGATCAACCATACATCATGATCTTCATGTGTACCTGTAGATTCCAGATAAACATCAACTCCTTCTTCTGTGTAGGTTTTCTCCTCTTTGGAATAAGCATCATCATATCCCTTTGTTTTATCAACATTCTTAGACTTGCAATCTTTCTTATAATTCCAAACTTTACAACATTTATAGTATTTCCTCAAATATTTTCCTAGGGATTTAGATCTAACTTTAGATTTAGATCCCCCCCCCGGAAGAATTATTTTTATTCCTATTTTGGGGATGAGCTCTTACAAACAAAGTATTTGTGCTACGACTATCCATGCTTTTCCGCCTCATCTCTTCCGATAATAAGGATGAAACAATATCCTCATACTTTAATGTTGATTGAGTGGTACTACCAATTGCTACAACTAGATTATCCCAGGAGTCTAGAAAAGAACATAAAAAAGTAACACACTTATCTTCTTCCACAATTGTAATATTAACATAGACAAGTTGAATTACTAGAGTATTGAAGGCATTTAGATGCTTTGTCACATAATCTCCATCTTCCATCCTAAGATGATATAAATTCTTTCAAAGAAATAACTTGTTTACCACGGACTTTGAATGATACAAATTACCCAACTTTTCCCATAGTTCCTTGGTTATAGATTCTCCCAAAACATTCAGTAACATTGAATCTACCAGGCATAGTCAAATCGTACTCCTTGTTCTGTTATATAGCTTCTCCCAATCTTATTTCAACATACTAGTAGATTAAGTACTAGTAGTTTGTGTACAAGTAGATTGTGTACCAGTAGAATGTGTACTAGTAGGTTTTGTACCAGGATCCATAGAAATCCATTGCACTTTCTCTACAAGAAAGTCCTCCATCTTGAGATTCCATAGATCAATTTTTTTACGGTTGAACTTCTCAATATCGATTCTAGAACTGCTTGTCGTTCTCTTTCAACACACAAATCACCATTCCAGAGCTCCCATTGAACCCAAGTTTATCAAAGACCTAAGATAAACTTGATCTATCGAGACCAAGCCAAACCCTTAACAACAAAGGAGCCCCCCTGAAGCCAAAAACATGTTCTAATACCACATGTAAGTTTTAAACTTGTGAAGTAAAGCAATGCATACAGATTCTTAAGAAAAAAATAAAAAAATGAATGACTCATACACATAGTACACAATGATTTAGGCTAGAAATCCTTAACTGAGAGAAAACCAACCTTCCTTGGTGTTGCACCTCTCAACTTTTCATTGTATTAATTTCACCATTCACAATACAATATATAAAATATTTTAGGTATTATGTAGTTACAAAAACCCTAATCCCTTAATCTAAGATTAATTTAGAAAACCACTAAAAATAATAGCCATTAAATCTGATGCACCCCCCCCACACACATGTAAATAATATAACACCTACCCAACACCAGAATCCTTTTGGATTGCCCACTTCCCAAACCCTATCGGATTTCCCTCTTCTCGAAGCCTATCAGATTGCCATCTTCCCAAAGGATATTAGATTACCATCTTCCCAAATCCTATTAGATTACCCTCTTCCCAAAGACTCATATTTCCCGCTTCCCAAATGCTATTGGATTGCATCTTCTCAAAGCTAATCATACCAACTCTTCCCAAAACCCATCGGGTTTCCACTTCTCGTAGCATCTTCAAAACATTTCCTATCGAAAGGCCTAGCCCAGACTCATTCAAAAGGTTTTTAACACATGGAATCTTCTTGAAATGCACGTCAGACTGCGTCTTTGCTACCTACTATTTTCATCTGACTTCAAAGTCATTAATTTATTTCTTTCGGGCCCTAGATGTGACACCTATCAGATCCTAAAAGTTTATCACGTGTGCCATGGTCCATACAGCTGGTGGCTTCGTAGACGAATTATATGGGGAGGGTTAAACAATATAAAAACCTCACAATCCAACTCTTGAATGCATATGGGATAAATATTCGAACCCATAGATCAATGACCAGGATCCACCCCAATAGCATATCAACGACAACCATGTGTTCTCATCGAAGAACCGTGTCTCAAATTCTAGATGATCGAATTAGGTATGAATGGACTCATCAGGGAGATGGAATGGTGAAGGATGTGTTAATAAATCCATTTTCACTAAGAAATAACTGAATCACCTAAAATATTCGAAGAACGGAGTAGAGATGAAGCAAAATTGAAAGGAATTTCCAGGATAGGTATATAAAGGGTTTAACTCCATTCAAACAACCAGACTTCATGCAAAGATAGACATTGACATACATCGGATCCATAGGTAAATCAAGATCTTGTTTTTATGTTGAAATGATCATCGAGAAATCAAAAGATCATATTGAATAGACCAACACTCTGATAAGACATATATATCACACAAAATGAATGAACATCATATCGGAGATTACACCAACAAATCCATAGTCATCATAAAATCCATTAACATCCTCCCAAGACTCATGTCAAATATGTTATAGAGGTAACTCTCTGAGTTTAGAAATAGCCAATACAAAGACATATAACATTGTCTACAGAGTGTTCAAAACAATAAGCCATGAATGTTGATCCCACTTCATGGATATTTACCCTAGGATGAATTGATATTACTCAATTC
This sequence comes from Picea engelmannii, assembly GCA_009831015.1. Lineage (NCBI taxonomy): Eukaryota > Viridiplantae > Streptophyta > Pinopsida > Pinales > Pinaceae > Picea > Picea engelmannii. The sequence continues at coordinate 1,749,262 of ML777325.1, read as the reverse complement.
TTTTGGAGTGTTGAGGAACTTCACTTGTTTTTGAAAAGAAAAAGAATGTTTATTCTCCATAAGCTCGAGATTAATATGTTCAGAACATGAAATTCCATAGTTCATCCTCAAGTATCTCTGCAACAACTGGTAGGGGTTCGACTACAACAAAGAATCCATGAATAAATGTTGTGGTCACTGATTCTCTACATCTGCGACAATGAAGCTTGATTGAGTCATTCTTCCATACAATAGAATTCCATTGATATAGATACCATGAATGGTTCATACTGAAAAAAAAGAAGGGTCCAAACTAAATTAATGAATATTCGATGAATAAGGATTGTAGTCGCTAGTGGTCTTTTTCAACAAGAGACTAGACCCTTGCCAGTGTTCCTTCGGTAATAACCCCTTTTTATATGTTTTCAAAATTTTCAAGTCCCCTTTTCTTTGGAATAATAAAGGTGGAAAGGAAAACAATTTCACTAGTAAATTGGATGGGATGAGAAGATTGGCTGGATATCTTACCCCCTGTTCTAAGGAATTTTGAGGGAATATTAAATGACACAAGTTGCGAGCGGGGGAGAGGAAACTGAACAAAACTAATGGAGCAACTAAAGCATAAGAATAAAGAGTCGTATGCGGGGAAGATAGAGTGTCGAATAAATTCCCATGATATTAATGTAATGCTTATTTGTCAATCTAGTTAGAATTGTAATAGAGAGGGGATAATTGAAATGAACAGACGTAACTATATCCTTGGTAATTACAGATACTAGAAATACTCTCTTGTACCTTATAAAAGAGAGCTCAATGTAATAGGAAAATGACTTTTTCCCATTGTGACATTGATGATACTATTATCTCTTGCAATAAATAGTAGAAGGAAATTTGGCAACTATGAATGGTCTTTAGTTATACAAGGGACTATTCTGCACGTGTGATTGAATTTCACAGTTTATTGAATAATATCTCATATGAATTAATTATGTGTGTGTTGTTCAAGTTATTTGAGATTTGTGGTTACTATTGGATGCAATGGTAATGTTACAGGTTCAACTTGCAACTATTTGTGATTCAATCTGTAGATTTGTTATTTTAATATATTGTTGATTGACAAGAACTATTTATGCAATGTGTAATAACATTCTATGTTGTGTCTATCTTTTAGAGTTTCTCCTATGCATGATAGGTTAGAAATAATTAGACTAGAAAATGTTTATTTTTTTTTAACTAGATTATATTTAGATTAGTTAGAATTATTTGGAAATAAAGTTTAATGTCTTTCCCTTTTTCTCTTAATTCGTAGTGGCATCCAGGCCCACATACTAGTTGAAATTTTTCATCCCAAGCAAGAGTGAGTCTATTTGGGATTCGCCATCAAGCATTTTCCCTTACCTGCTTGATAATCCATTAAGAATCGTCAACAAAAATGATGCTAGAAGGAGGGCCATATGACAAGATATGTCTATGGAGTCTTTTGATCCAGGTGGATATTGGTGGCCACCCACCTATTTCAATTGGCTCCTCATGTCTGTTTTTTGTTCAACACATCTTTCTGTACTACTTTATAATTGTGAGTTATACACTTCTAGGGCTGTCTGAAGCCTCACACATTCTCCAGGTGGATATGGGTGGCCTCTCTCCTAATCCAATTGGCTTATTTTGTATGTTTTCATGTCAAAACATCTTTCTGTACTTTCAGGGCTGTTTTGGGGCCCTTAAAATTATTTTTTGGCTCGCCATGATAGTTAGATTATTGATAGAGTCAGAGTCTAATGACATAATGTGTATTTCTTTGAAATACCTTTCCAACGGGCTATCACACACCTAAAACAAAGGTTGTATGCAAAAGTTATGACCCTAGGAAGTTGAGGTACCAAATTACACCAACTTACCCATAGGGCCCACATGAATTTTGGCGTTTCACCTTCTAGGGTTAGGTTTTTGGATGTCTAGGTTTTTGGCATTCATGAGTAATATGAAAAGGGACTATGGAGCCTCATTGTAATCAATTCTTCTCAGACAGATGTGCGTAGTAGCCACATCTCTTCTCAGAGATAACTACCACCATTCGAGCAAGTTTCAGTTCTGGAGTTTTACAGTTTCAACCTATTTCGTTATTTAATAGAATATATTGTTCACTAGATATTTGTGTTACTCTGCCTATCTTTGTGTTTATTGTATTCAATTTTTTAATCATTTCATTCGACTCCTAAATCCGGATCATCTTTCTTGTTAATTATTTTTATTATTAATGACTCCTTCCCAAATCCCTTTATGGAGATGTGTTTCAAGTTTTGTACCTATTAACACTCTTAGAAAGTTAGTCAATATCTTGTCACAAATTAAATTTGATGGGTAGGGTGAGACATCTGCATATGGGCATTTCATTCAGTTCTATTTAAATTGTATTTCTCATAATATTATTCATGAAGGTATCATTTGCAGGTTGTTCACTCTTACTTTTCAAGGCTGGGTTAAAATATAGTGTGAAAAGTTTCTGGCCACCTCTATTCACACATGGGAACAATTTATGCATGATTTTTTTGCATGCTTTTGAGACTTGTGATTACAGAGAACAATGTGAAGACATATTAAAGCTTATAAGGAAAAAATATGAATCTTTAAAAGATTTTTCTTTAAGATTTATGCGTCTTCTCTATATATTTCGTTTGGATGATTTTCCCTCTATTAGGGAATGGCTTCTACATTTAAATTATCTTTCTAATGAACGTATTCTCTATATATTTCGTTTGGATGATTTTCCCTCTATTAGGGAATAGATTCTACATTTAACTTATCTTTCTAATGAACATGATTAGATAACAGATGAAGAATCCTAGTCATGTATTAATATTTCTTCACATGCTGATTTAGATTTAGATTTATATGATGAGGATTCAAGCGATTTGGTTGAACAACGTATTTTTGGACCTTTCTGCACCTTGGAGGATATATATCAGAGAAGGAATTCTTTTTTGGAAGAAGCATATGTATCCTCCCACCATCCCATTCCCCCCTATTTTATTAGTGATGACAAAGAACCGTCTAGTGTAGTCAATTTAAGTTTAGATTTTTCTGCAGTTGATATAGAGGAAGGATTTTATGCTGAAAATGAGACACTTTGGGTCATGACAATGGTTATATTAGGTTCTCATTGTCCTATTCTATCTTTTCCATCAGAGGAAATAAACTAGTAAACTATGGAGAATCATGAAGAAAGTTGTCATGAGCCTGAAGATATGACAACTACATCAGGAATGTATCAAATTGAGTCCAACTCATGTGATCATGATTGTAATCGTCTAATGGAGCAAGAAAATAATTCTTATCAATTAATTGAGGAAGAAAATTCAGACACACCAAACATAACATATCTTTTAGAAAGGAACCAATTCAAATTAATTTTTAATGATCATAATTGTTGCACTGATTCTAGTTTGATTGATACATATCAATAAGATTTTTCTGTAGTTATTGAATCATTTATTCAGTCTTCTTATTCTCATAATCATGCTGATTTTATCCTATACCCTAACCGTGAGTATGTTTTGGATGATTTTTCATGTGTACATATTTTAGAGGAGAAAAATGACATGACGATCAATTAACACGAAGAGAAGTAATACACACACAATGTATAACATTTTCAGAACAACAATTGACATCCTACTCAGAAAAGGAAGTAGGTTTTGATTGTGAAACAATTCTCAGTGTGGAGCCTACCAATTCACAATCAAGATCAACCATCGATATTCTTAGGGAAGAAGTGATACCATTCAAAGAGGCTCCTTTTGGAAATATTTCTTGTTCAAGGCAGGCATTTAATTTTCTTAATTATTCTACTTATTATCTTTTGTATCCTAATCTCTTTGATGGTTTTATCTTGCATAAGATCACCTATGACCCTATTCAAATCAATTTTGTAGGGGAAAACCCTTCTTAGGTACTTGATGATGGTAATGTACATGTATGAGATAAAGATGATACAACCTCTTCTCATGAATGTAGTAGTTTTATATCTCATTGTTGGTTTGTTATTGTTTATTGTCCTTTATAAATTATCTCACTGTTATAGATTGACCCCGATTAATATTTAACAAGATTCCAACAAAACCCTTTAAAACTATTGCCCCCCCTGGTAAACCAGAAGGCAACACAACATACAGGGTGTACTGCGCAGTCTCACTCGAGATATCTCTATGGGTGGCTGAAATATTCAAGTGCTTGCAACCTAGGAATGAGTGGAGATCTGTGATTGTACCTTGTGATATTTATTTATCTAATCTAACCTCTTGATTAAAACAATCCTTCTTAGTCATGCATTTAGAATATCATATCTAACTAGTTCTTCATTCATTCATATAACATTCAATACCTAACAACAATAGAGATGCATACATTCAATCACATAACATAAGTGTTACGATGGTTCACCCCCTCTTGGGCTATGTCCACAAAGATCTGGTTCTCAAGCTTCTTACTATGTCTCAACAATATTTCACGCCGTGCATGTTTATAGTTTGGATCTTACAATCTCCACAGGCTTCCCGATCCATGTAAGGCTGACTAGATCACACCAGGATTCTCATCCTGTGAGGTGCTCGATGATCTTCATCATTTTCTGGCTCTGCTTGAGGTCTTGGATAGCTGCGATTATCTTTTCCTCTTCCTGGTCTCAGTGCTGGATCCATTGATCCTCCTCCAGCTTTGTCCATAGTTGTGATGCTCTATCAAACAAGTCGACAACTTAGCTGAATTTTCATTCCATTTTCTTCATTTGTCTGACTGATTCCTACTTCCTTTGTTCCTTCACCTCTAAGGGAGTGGTACGAATGATTTTATCCCAGAGGTTCTCGATCTTCTGCCTGTATTGATGAATTATTTGCACAATCTGATTAATTTTCTGCATTGTCATGGGATATGATATTTGTGCGCTTTTTGGAATTCTGTCATAGGATATATCCAATCTCTGCTTGAGCCTATCCGTGTGATATTTCTCGTCTTTGGTCTCGAGCTTGACTTTCTCGAGCACCAACTCCAACTCCTCTTTTCTGTCCTTTGTGTTCTGCAACTTTTCTACGTCTGTTCATGCACGCGACTGCACCTCCTGCGTGACACTGACTTGCAGTTTGTATAGTGCCTTGGTTGGTATCCGATTAATTACCAATTGTATCTATGTTATATCTTTCAAAGGTGTCTCACCAAAAATCTCATCCATGCGCAACATGCTGGGTGTAATGTGGAAATTCGGGCTCGCCTGTGCTATTGTCTATATCGTTTCATGTTCGTTCAGTGCAACCTTGGCTCCTACTTTTGATGCTGCAGAGAATGAATATGTTCCTCTGTCCTCCCTCTGTGCTTCTATGATATGCTCTAGGACCTGCCTTAAGTCAGCCAACACATCCTGAATCTGGTCCCTTTGGTGCTAGGATTCTTCAAACTCCTTTGCCAGTGCCTTCTCCTTTGTCTTGTCATCGAGGTACTGCTCGAGACTCTCCCCCCCAAGATGGAAGCCCTGCAATAAAAATAATGAGCTCTATGTCTATAGAGACAGGATCCTCCACCCATAGGTATCCTCCATGAGTGAATTCCATCAACTGCTTGAAATAGATGTTTACATTGCGACCCCTTCCAAAATGTGGGATATCCAACAGGTTTAGGACCCCAGTGTTGGCCAGTCCGGCTGCCCATTGTTTCAGTTTCAAAATTGGATCGCCAAAGGGTCCTACATGATGTTCTGGTATAATTGATTTGCAAATTCAGGGAACTTGTCCAAGTTGGTCACATCGTGGTCCGAGTATTGTATTTTTCCATGCATCCTAAAATGTTAGCCATGGTATGCACCCCTTATGGAATGCGCGGTAAGACTATAGCTATTGCAGCCTGTTTGCGTGGTGATCTTGCTATGGGATATTTTCCCTTTCTCTGTGGTGGCTGACTCGAGGTTCCATCCTCCATTGTTTCATCATTTGCGTATGTCTTTGTCTGGTCGATGACATCTTCTACTATACGCTCCCGTTGCTTCTTCGACGCTGCTATGTGTGACCTTCCTGGCGCAACCGCTTCTATTTGGTTTAGGACCATGCCATTAACCCTCAGGGCCTCTTTAGTGTGTTCAGGGTGTGAAGGATTTAATTCATCCTTGACCTGCTGGCTCTGTCCCATTTCCGACATATCGATGTCCATGCCAACCACTGTTGTTTATTGGGTTTCCTCCACCGTGGGTGTGGGGATCGCTGGTTCCATATTGGGTGAGGCAATTTCGTCAAAGTTGATGAATTTTCTAGTCCATGCGGGTTCCTGTTTGATTCCCTATGGCTACTATGGTTCTCTGAGGTTGCTTTGAGGTCTTCTGCAGGCATGGCTCAACGCACCTAGCTTGGGTGGTGCCATGGTGGTTAAGATGATTTTTGTCGAGCTAGTTCGTTTTGTAACTCTTACTAACTCGCTCTCTGCTCCATATACTCTGTCGTTCTGGTATTTTTCAATTTCACAATAACCCTTCTGTTACCCGCATTCTTTCCTTCTATAGCAATTGTGTGAAACTTATCGGAGATTTTACCCGTGCTGTGGTTTAAATGACTTGATATTTCTCGCGTATATGACATTCAATTCAATTGATGCCACCAGTTAGTGTGATTAATGCGACATCGCTTAAAATTTTCTTGTCATTCAATTTTGATAGACGCTGCCAGTTGGTGCATGTTCGTCGTACCCACCATTTTTCCCATTTTCGCCTTTTTCAGACCATTGGTCCTTTTTCCGGCGCAATATGTTTTCCAAGTGTGCAGTATGTTGTTTCTCCAGTGCACGTGGACATTTTACTTTTGTCGCACTAACTCTATTTTAGCTGTGTGTTGTCTTCTGGTGTCTGGCGTAGTAACCCCTTTGTTGCTGTGCGCAGTCCTTTGTTGTCTGGTGAATCATTTTTTTTTTTTAAGTGCTAGGAGGTCAACTGTCCCTAGACAGTTTCAGTCGACTCCCAATGATCATTCATCTGAGTTCTGTTCCTTCCAAATCCTTCAACTTTACAACTCCCCCATCTGTGACAAACTTTACTTCATATGGTCCCAACCAATGCATTCTGATTTTTCCTGGGTGTTGAAGAGATTTACTATCGTACACCAAAACTAGGTCTCTCTCCTTGAACTTTTCCTTTTGATATGTCTATCATGACAAGATTTGTCCCTTGATTTCTATGCTTCTTGGTGAAAACCTGCTAGAATCCTATATTCTTCCATGAGCATCAACTGATTTAGCCTTTCCTGTACTACGCCCTGCTCTGTCATGTTCGTAATTGCTGCTACGCACATACTAGGTACCAAAAATTCTAATGGCACCACTGCTTCTTGTCCATAAACCAATCTGAATGGTGTCTACCCTGTCAATGTTTTACATGTGGTCCTGTATGCCCATAGTACTACTGGTATCTTCAATTCCCAATCGTCCATGTTGACATTGCAGATCTTTGTCAGTGCATTCTCTAGAATCTTATTAAAGGATTCCATTGTTCCATTTCCTTGAGGGTGATATGGTGTACTCTTTTGATGATAGACTTCAAACTCCTCATTCATAGCCTTAATAGTGTTGTTAATGAAGTGAGTGCCTTGGTCACTCATCAAAATCTTTGGGCATCCAATCTAGTGATCACTTGCTCAAACAAGAAGTGTGTTGCTATCTCTGCGCTGCAATCTTTTACCAGTGATGCTTCTGCCCATCTTGTTAAGTACTCTGTCACAGTAATAATATACCTTGCTCCTGACCTTTTTTATGGTGGGTTAATTGGTCCCATAAAGTCTATTACCCATTTATCGAATACTTGCAAGGTTACTTGCGGCCTTAGGGGCATCTTGTACCGTCTATTGGGTTTACCAACCCTCTGACATACATCACATCTCTGGCAGTAGTCCTTTGAATCTCTGTGAACAATTAACCACCATAGTCCTGTGTGCAATACCTTCTGTGCGATATCTTTTCCTACATAATGTCCTCCTGCTATTCCCTCACGGGCCTCTGCTAAAATCCTAAGTCTTTCATGTTCTACTACACATCTTCTCAAGCTATCATCTGCACCTATCTTGTATAAGTGTCCAACAATCAGTTGATAGTCTATGACTTTGACTACCAGATTTTTCTTCTGCGCAGTGTTGAATTCTTGTGGTGCAGTCCCTGCACTCAAGTATTGGATGATGTCAGAAAAATATCCATTAGCTACTTGGACTGAAAATAACTATGCATCAGGGAAGTTGTCCTTCGGATTTGTAGGTTCCTCTCCATTGATGATCCTTGACAGGTGATCAGGTCCTGCATTCAACTTCCCCAGTTTGACTAATACTTCAAACTCAAATTCCTGGAACAACATTAACCATCTACAAATTCTCCCCCCCAACACTATCTTATTGACTATATATTTGAGCGCTGAATGATCTGTAAACATCTTAAAATGTTTTCC
>ML777325.1:1709908-1740725 GCA_009831015.1 Picea engelmannii | reverse complement strand
ACATTGACATACATCGGATCCATAGGTAAATCAAGATCTTGTTTTTATGTTGAAATGATCATCGAGAAATCAAAAGATCATATTGAATAGACCAACACTCTGATAAGACATATATATCACACAAAATGAATGAACATCATATCGGAGATTACACCAACAAATCCATAGTCATCATAAAATCCATTAACATCCTCCCAAGACTCATGTCAAATATGTTATAGAGGTAACTCTCTGAGTTTAGAAATAGCCAATACAAAGACATATAACATTGTCTACAGAGTGTTCAAAACAATAAGCCATGAATGTTGATCCCACTTCATGGATATTTACCCTAGGATGAATTGATATTACTCAATTCTTTTGGAGTGTTGAGGAACTTCACTTGTTTTTGAAAAGAAAAAGAATGTTTATTCTCCATAAGCTCGAGATTAATATGTTCAGAACATGAAATTCCATAGTTCATCCTCAAGTATCTCTGCAACAACTGGTAGGGGTTCGACTACAACAAAGAATCCATGAATAAATGTTGTGGTCACTGATTCTCTACATCTGCGACAATGAAGCTTGATTGAGTCATTCTTCCATACAATAGAATTCCATTGATATAGATACCATGAATGGTTCATACTGAAAAAAAAGAAGGGTCCAAACTAAATTAATGAATATTCGATGAATAAGGATTGTAGTCGCTAGTGGTCTTTTTCAACAAGAGACTAGACCCTTGCCAGTGTTCCTTCGGTAATAACCCCTTTTTATATGTTTTCAAAATTTTCAAGTCCCCTTTTCTTTGGAATAATAAAGGTGGAAAGGAAAACAATTTCACTAGTAAATTGGATGGGATGAGAAGATTGGCTGGATATCTTACCCCCTGTTCTAAGGAATTTTGAGGGAATATTAAATGACACAAGTTGCGAGCGGGGGAGAGGAAACTGAACAAAACTAATGGAGCAACTAAAGCATAAGAATAAAGAGTCGTATGCGGGGAAGATAGAGTGTCGAATAAATTCCCATGATATTAATGTAATGCTTATTTGTCAATCTAGTTAGAATTGTAATAGAGAGGGGATAATTGAAATGAACAGACGTAACTATATCCTTGGTAATTACAGATACTAGAAATACTCTCTTGTACCTTATAAAAGAGAGCTCAATGTAATAGGAAAATGACTTTTTCCCATTGTGACATTGATGATACTATTATCTCTTGCAATAAATAGTAGAAGGAAATTTGGCAACTATGAATGGTCTTTAGTTATACAAGGGACTATTCTGCACGTGTGATTGAATTTCACAGTTTATTGAATAATATCTCATATGAATTAATTATGTGTGTGTTGTTCAAGTTATTTGAGATTTGTGGTTACTATTGGATGCAATGGTAATGTTACAGGTTCAACTTGCAACTATTTGTGATTCAATCTGTAGATTTGTTATTTTAATATATTGTTGATTGACAAGAACTATTTATGCAATGTGTAATAACATTCTATGTTGTGTCTATCTTTTAGAGTTTCTCCTATGCATGATAGGTTAGAAATAATTAGACTAGAAAATGTTTATTTTTTTTTAACTAGATTATATTTAGATTAGTTAGAATTATTTGGAAATAAAGTTTAATGTCTTTCCCTTTTTCTCTTAATTCGTAGTGGCATCCAGGCCCACATACTAGTTGAAATTTTTCATCCCAAGCAAGAGTGAGTCTATTTGGGATTCGCCATCAAGCATTTTCCCTTACCTGCTTGATAATCCATTAAGAATCGTCAACAAAAATGATGCTAGAAGGAGGGCCATATGACAAGATATGTCTATGGAGTCTTTTGATCCAGGTGGATATTGGTGGCCACCCACCTATTTCAATTGGCTCCTCATGTCTGTTTTTTGTTCAACACATCTTTCTGTACTACTTTATAATTGTGAGTTATACACTTCTAGGGCTGTCTGAAGCCTCACACATTCTCCAGGTGGATATGGGTGGCCTCTCTCCTAATCCAATTGGCTTATTTTGTATGTTTTCATGTCAAAACATCTTTCTGTACTTTCAGGGCTGTTTTGGGGCCCTTAAAATTATTTTTTGGCTCGCCATGATAGTTAGATTATTGATAGAGTCAGAGTCTAATGACATAATGTGTATTTCTTTGAAATACCTTTCCAACGGGCTATCACACACCTAAAACAAAGGTTGTATGCAAAAGTTATGACCCTAGGAAGTTGAGGTACCAAATTACACCAACTTACCCATAGGGCCCACATGAATTTTGGCGTTTCACCTTCTAGGGTTAGGTTTTTGGATGTCTAGGTTTTTGGCATTCATGAGTAATATGAAAAGGGACTATGGAGCCTCATTGTAATCAATTCTTCTCAGACAGATGTGCGTAGTAGCCACATCTCTTCTCAGAGATAACTACCACCATTCGAGCAAGTTTCAGTTCTGGAGTTTTACAGTTTCAACCTATTTCGTTATTTAATAGAATATATTGTTCACTAGATATTTGTGTTACTCTGCCTATCTTTGTGTTTATTGTATTCAATTTTTTAATCATTTCATTCGACTCCTAAATCCGGATCATCTTTCTTGTTAATTATTTTTATTATTAATGACTCCTTCCCAAATCCCTTTATGGAGATGTGTTTCAAGTTTTGTACCTATTAACACTCTTAGAAAGTTAGTCAATATCTTGTCACAAATTAAATTTGATGGGTAGGGTGAGACATCTGCATATGGGCATTTCATTCAGTTCTATTTAAATTGTATTTCTCATAATATTATTCATGAAGGTATCATTTGCAGGTTGTTCACTCTTACTTTTCAAGGCTGGGTTAAAATATAGTGTGAAAAGTTTCTGGCCACCTCTATTCACACATGGGAACAATTTATGCATGATTTTTTTGCATGCTTTTGAGACTTGTGATTACAGAGAACAATGTGAAGACATATTAAAGCTTATAAGGAAAAAATATGAATCTTTAAAAGATTTTTCTTTAAGATTTATGCGTCTTCTCTATATATTTCGTTTGGATGATTTTCCCTCTATTAGGGAATGGCTTCTACATTTAAATTATCTTTCTAATGAACGTATTCTCTATATATTTCGTTTGGATGATTTTCCCTCTATTAGGGAATAGATTCTACATTTAACTTATCTTTCTAATGAACATGATTAGATAACAGATGAAGAATCCTAGTCATGTATTAATATTTCTTCACATGCTGATTTAGATTTAGATTTATATGATGAGGATTCAAGCGATTTGGTTGAACAACGTATTTTTGGACCTTTCTGCACCTTGGAGGATATATATCAGAGAAGGAATTCTTTTTTGGAAGAAGCATATGTATCCTCCCACCATCCCATTCCCCCCTATTTTATTAGTGATGACAAAGAACCGTCTAGTGTAGTCAATTTAAGTTTAGATTTTTCTGCAGTTGATATAGAGGAAGGATTTTATGCTGAAAATGAGACACTTTGGGTCATGACAATGGTTATATTAGGTTCTCATTGTCCTATTCTATCTTTTCCATCAGAGGAAATAAACTAGTAAACTATGGAGAATCATGAAGAAAGTTGTCATGAGCCTGAAGATATGACAACTACATCAGGAATGTATCAAATTGAGTCCAACTCATGTGATCATGATTGTAATCGTCTAATGGAGCAAGAAAATAATTCTTATCAATTAATTGAGGAAGAAAATTCAGACACACCAAACATAACATATCTTTTAGAAAGGAACCAATTCAAATTAATTTTTAATGATCATAATTGTTGCACTGATTCTAGTTTGATTGATACATATCAATAAGATTTTTCTGTAGTTATTGAATCATTTATTCAGTCTTCTTATTCTCATAATCATGCTGATTTTATCCTATACCCTAACCGTGAGTATGTTTTGGATGATTTTTCATGTGTACATATTTTAGAGGAGAAAAATGACATGACGATCAATTAACACGAAGAGAAGTAATACACACACAATGTATAACATTTTCAGAACAACAATTGACATCCTACTCAGAAAAGGAAGTAGGTTTTGATTGTGAAACAATTCTCAGTGTGGAGCCTACCAATTCACAATCAAGATCAACCATCGATATTCTTAGGGAAGAAGTGATACCATTCAAAGAGGCTCCTTTTGGAAATATTTCTTGTTCAAGGCAGGCATTTAATTTTCTTAATTATTCTACTTATTATCTTTTGTATCCTAATCTCTTTGATGGTTTTATCTTGCATAAGATCACCTATGACCCTATTCAAATCAATTTTGTAGGGGAAAACCCTTCTTAGGTACTTGATGATGGTAATGTACATGTATGAGATAAAGATGATACAACCTCTTCTCATGAATGTAGTAGTTTTATATCTCATTGTTGGTTTGTTATTGTTTATTGTCCTTTATAAATTATCTCACTGTTATAGATTGACCCCGATTAATATTTAACAAGATTCCAACAAAACCCTTTAAAACTATTGCCCCCCCTGGTAAACCAGAAGGCAACACAACATACAGGGTGTACTGCGCAGTCTCACTCGAGATATCTCTATGGGTGGCTGAAATATTCAAGTGCTTGCAACCTAGGAATGAGTGGAGATCTGTGATTGTACCTTGTGATATTTATTTATCTAATCTAACCTCTTGATTAAAACAATCCTTCTTAGTCATGCATTTAGAATATCATATCTAACTAGTTCTTCATTCATTCATATAACATTCAATACCTAACAACAATAGAGATGCATACATTCAATCACATAACATAAGTGTTACGATGGTTCACCCCCTCTTGGGCTATGTCCACAAAGATCTGGTTCTCAAGCTTCTTACTATGTCTCAACAATATTTCACGCCGTGCATGTTTATAGTTTGGATCTTACAATCTCCACAGGCTTCCCGATCCATGTAAGGCTGACTAGATCACACCAGGATTCTCATCCTGTGAGGTGCTCGATGATCTTCATCATTTTCTGGCTCTGCTTGAGGTCTTGGATAGCTGCGATTATCTTTTCCTCTTCCTGGTCTCAGTGCTGGATCCATTGATCCTCCTCCAGCTTTGTCCATAGTTGTGATGCTCTATCAAACAAGTCGACAACTTAGCTGAATTTTCATTCCATTTTCTTCATTTGTCTGACTGATTCCTACTTCCTTTGTTCCTTCACCTCTAAGGGAGTGGTACGAATGATTTTATCCCAGAGGTTCTCGATCTTCTGCCTGTATTGATGAATTATTTGCACAATCTGATTAATTTTCTGCATTGTCATGGGATATGATATTTGTGCGCTTTTTGGAATTCTGTCATAGGATATATCCAATCTCTGCTTGAGCCTATCCGTGTGATATTTCTCGTCTTTGGTCTCGAGCTTGACTTTCTCGAGCACCAACTCCAACTCCTCTTTTCTGTCCTTTGTGTTCTGCAACTTTTCTACGTCTGTTCATGCACGCGACTGCACCTCCTGCGTGACACTGACTTGCAGTTTGTATAGTGCCTTGGTTGGTATCCGATTAATTACCAATTGTATCTATGTTATATCTTTCAAAGGTGTCTCACCAAAAATCTCATCCATGCGCAACATGCTGGGTGTAATGTGGAAATTCGGGCTCGCCTGTGCTATTGTCTATATCGTTTCATGTTCGTTCAGTGCAACCTTGGCTCCTACTTTTGATGCTGCAGAGAATGAATATGTTCCTCTGTCCTCCCTCTGTGCTTCTATGATATGCTCTAGGACCTGCCTTAAGTCAGCCAACACATCCTGAATCTGGTCCCTTTGGTGCTAGGATTCTTCAAACTCCTTTGCCAGTGCCTTCTCCTTTGTCTTGTCATCGAGGTACTGCTCGAGACTCTCCCCCCCAAGATGGAAGCCCTGCAATAAAAATAATGAGCTCTATGTCTATAGAGACAGGATCCTCCACCCATAGGTATCCTCCATGAGTGAATTCCATCAACTGCTTGAAATAGATGTTTACATTGCGACCCCTTCCAAAATGTGGGATATCCAACAGGTTTAGGACCCCAGTGTTGGCCAGTCCGGCTGCCCATTGTTTCAGTTTCAAAATTGGATCGCCAAAGGGTCCTACATGATGTTCTGGTATAATTGATTTGCAAATTCAGGGAACTTGTCCAAGTTGGTCACATCGTGGTCCGAGTATTGTATTTTTCCATGCATCCTAAAATGTTAGCCATGGTATGCACCCCTTATGGAATGCGCGGTAAGACTATAGCTATTGCAGCCTGTTTGCGTGGTGATCTTGCTATGGGATATTTTCCCTTTCTCTGTGGTGGCTGACTCGAGGTTCCATCCTCCATTGTTTCATCATTTGCGTATGTCTTTGTCTGGTCGATGACATCTTCTACTATACGCTCCCGTTGCTTCTTCGACGCTGCTATGTGTGACCTTCCTGGCGCAACCGCTTCTATTTGGTTTAGGACCATGCCATTAACCCTCAGGGCCTCTTTAGTGTGTTCAGGGTGTGAAGGATTTAATTCATCCTTGACCTGCTGGCTCTGTCCCATTTCCGACATATCGATGTCCATGCCAACCACTGTTGTTTATTGGGTTTCCTCCACCGTGGGTGTGGGGATCGCTGGTTCCATATTGGGTGAGGCAATTTCGTCAAAGTTGATGAATTTTCTAGTCCATGCGGGTTCCTGTTTGATTCCCTATGGCTACTATGGTTCTCTGAGGTTGCTTTGAGGTCTTCTGCAGGCATGGCTCAACGCACCTAGCTTGGGTGGTGCCATGGTGGTTAAGATGATTTTTGTCGAGCTAGTTCGTTTTGTAACTCTTACTAACTCGCTCTCTGCTCCATATACTCTGTCGTTCTGGTATTTTTCAATTTCACAATAACCCTTCTGTTACCCGCATTCTTTCCTTCTATAGCAATTGTGTGAAACTTATCGGAGATTTTACCCGTGCTGTGGTTTAAATGACTTGATATTTCTCGCGTATATGACATTCAATTCAATTGATGCCACCAGTTAGTGTGATTAATGCGACATCGCTTAAAATTTTCTTGTCATTCAATTTTGATAGACGCTGCCAGTTGGTGCATGTTCGTCGTACCCACCATTTTTCCCATTTTCGCCTTTTTCAGACCATTGGTCCTTTTTCCGGCGCAATATGTTTTCCAAGTGTGCAGTATGTTGTTTCTCCAGTGCACGTGGACATTTTACTTTTGTCGCACTAACTCTATTTTAGCTGTGTGTTGTCTTCTGGTGTCTGGCGTAGTAACCCCTTTGTTGCTGTGCGCAGTCCTTTGTTGTCTGGTGAATCATTTTTTTTTTTTAAGTGCTAGGAGGTCAACTGTCCCTAGACAGTTTCAGTCGACTCCCAATGATCATTCATCTGAGTTCTGTTCCTTCCAAATCCTTCAACTTTACAACTCCCCCATCTGTGACAAACTTTACTTCATATGGTCCCAACCAATGCATTCTGATTTTTCCTGGGTGTTGAAGAGATTTACTATCGTACACCAAAACTAGGTCTCTCTCCTTGAACTTTTCCTTTTGATATGTCTATCATGACAAGATTTGTCCCTTGATTTCTATGCTTCTTGGTGAAAACCTGCTAGAATCCTATATTCTTCCATGAGCATCAACTGATTTAGCCTTTCCTGTACTACGCCCTGCTCTGTCATGTTCGTAATTGCTGCTACGCACATACTAGGTACCAAAAATTCTAATGGCACCACTGCTTCTTGTCCATAAACCAATCTGAATGGTGTCTACCCTGTCAATGTTTTACATGTGGTCCTGTATGCCCATAGTACTACTGGTATCTTCAATTCCCAATCGTCCATGTTGACATTGCAGATCTTTGTCAGTGCATTCTCTAGAATCTTATTAAAGGATTCCATTGTTCCATTTCCTTGAGGGTGATATGGTGTACTCTTTTGATGATAGACTTCAAACTCCTCATTCATAGCCTTAATAGTGTTGTTAATGAAGTGAGTGCCTTGGTCACTCATCAAAATCTTTGGGCATCCAATCTAGTGATCACTTGCTCAAACAAGAAGTGTGTTGCTATCTCTGCGCTGCAATCTTTTACCAGTGATGCTTCTGCCCATCTTGTTAAGTACTCTGTCACAGTAATAATATACCTTGCTCCTGACCTTTTTTATGGTGGGTTAATTGGTCCCATAAAGTCTATTACCCATTTATCGAATACTTGCAAGGTTACTTGCGGCCTTAGGGGCATCTTGTACCGTCTATTGGGTTTACCAACCCTCTGACATACATCACATCTCTGGCAGTAGTCCTTTGAATCTCTGTGAACAATTAACCACCATAGTCCTGTGTGCAATACCTTCTGTGCGATATCTTTTCCTACATAATGTCCTCCTGCTATTCCCTCACGGGCCTCTGCTAAAATCCTAAGTCTTTCATGTTCTACTACACATCTTCTCAAGCTATCATCTGCACCTATCTTGTATAAGTGTCCAACAATCAGTTGATAGTCTATGACTTTGACTACCAGATTTTTCTTCTGCGCAGTGTTGAATTCTTGTGGTGCAGTCCCTGCACTCAAGTATTGGATGATGTCAGAAAAATATCCATTAGCTACTTGGACTGAAAATAACTATGCATCAGGGAAGTTGTCCTTCGGATTTGTAGGTTCCTCTCCATTGATGATCCTTGACAGGTGATCAGGTCCTGCATTCAACTTCCCCAGTTTGACTAATACTTCAAACTCAAATTCCTGGAACAACATTAACCATCTACAAATTCTCCCCCCCAACACTATCTTATTGACTATATATTTGAGCGCTGAATGATCTGTAAACATCTTAAAATGTTTTCCCAGTAAGTAATTCTTGAACTTCTGAAGTGCATAGACCATAGCTAATCCTTTTCTTTCTGTGGTATTGTAATTCTTCTCTGAATCTGACAGTTTTATGCTAGAAAATGCTATAAGATGGTGCAATTCCCCCATTCCTGGCTGTGCCATAATAACTCCAAGTGCTATGGATGATGCATCTACATGCACATGTAATGTCTTTTCCCAATTCGGGCATACTAATATTGGTGCAGTTACCATCTTCTCTTTTAGAGTGTCCAATCCTCGTTGACAATCCTCATTCCACTGAAAATTGCTATCTTTTCTCAACAATTTCTCCATTGGTGCAGTGATCTGTGCATATCCTTTTATGAATTTCCTATAGTATCCTGTGTGTCCCAATGTTGCTCTTAACTGACATACTAATTTTGGTGGTGGTAGATTAACAATTACTGCAATCTTGGCATGATCTACTAGCAAGCCTCGTTTTCACACTATATGACCCAATAGTATCCCAAAGGGTGTTTCGAAAATGAAAATTTTGATGTTTAACGATATTTGACACTGCCTGCATATTTCTAACATCAGCCTCAACACATATACATGGTCTTTCAACAAACTGTAGACTATCCAATCATCCAAATATACTTCTAGAAACCGGTGGATGAATTCTTTGAATGCAACTATGACTACTCTAGAAAACATTGTTGGTGCATTCTTTAGTCCAAAAGGCATGATTGTGTACTGGTAGGACCCCCATTCCATGGAAAAAGTGGCCTTGTACCTGTCTTATGGGGCTATCTTGATCTGATGGTAGCATGAGAATCGATATGTCTATCATGCCAAGCTTTGTCCCTTTCTTTCTGTACTTCTTGGTGAAACTCTGCTAGAATCCTATCTTCTTCCATGAGCATTAGTTGATTTAGCCTTTCCTATACTGTGCCTTGCTCTGTCATGTTCGTAATTACTGCTACGTGCATACTAGGTACCAAAAATTCTAATGGCACCACTGATTCTTGTCCATACACCAATCTGAATGGTGTAAGCCCTGTCAATTTTTTACATGCGGTCCTATATGCCCATAGTACTGCTGGTATTTTCAAGTCCCAATTGTCCTTGTTGACATTGCAGATCTTTGTCAGTGCATTCTCTAGAATCTTATTAAAGGCTTCCACTGTTCCATTTGCTTGAGGGTGATATGGTGTACTCTTTTGATGATATACTTCAAACTCCTGAGTCATAGCCTTAATAGTGCTGTTAATGAAGTAAGTGCCTTGGTCACTCATCAAAATCCTTGGGCATCCAAATCTAGTGATCACTTGCTCAAACAAGAATTGTGTTGTTGTCTCTACACTGCAATATTTTAATAGTGCTGATTCTTCCCATATTGTTAAGTACTTTGTTGCAGTAATAATATAGCTTGCTTCTGACCTTTTTGATGGTGGGTTAATTGGTCCCACAAAGGCTATTTCCCATTTGTCGAATACCTGCAAGGTTACTTGTGGCCTTAGGGGTATCTCATCCCGTCTATTAGGTTTACCAACCCTCTGACATACATCATATCTCTAGCAATAGTCCTTTGAATCTCTGTGAATAGTTGGCCACCATAGTCCTGCACGCAATACGTTCCACGCAGTATGTTTTCCTGCATAATGTCCTCCTACTATTCCCTCATGGGCCTCTGCTAAAATCCTAGGTCTTAAATGTTCTAGTACACATTTTCTCAAGATGCTGTCTGCACCCATCTTGTATAAGTGTCCAACAATCAGTTGATAGTATGCAGCTCTGACTACCAGATTTTTCTTCTGCGTAGTGTTGAATTCTTGTGGCGTAGTCCCTATACTAAAGTATTGGATGATGTCAGCAAAATACTCATCAACTATTTGGACTGATAATAACTATGTATCAGGGAAGTTTTCCTCCAGATTCGTAGGTTCCTCTCCATTGGTGATCCTTGACAGGTGATCAGGTCCTACATTCAACTTCCCCGATTTGACTATTACTTCAAAGTCAAATTCCTGGAACAACAATAACCATCTACAAATTCTCCGCCCCAACATTGGATTATTGACTAGGTATTTAAGCACTGAATGATCCGTAAACATCTTAAAATGTTTGCCGAGTAAGTAATGCCCGAACTTCTGAAGTGCATAGACCATAGCTAAGCCTTCTCTTTCTATGGTATTGCAATTCTTCTCTGACCCTGACATTTTTCTGCTAGCAAATGCTATAGGATGGTCCAATTCCCCCATTCCTGGATGCACCAGAATAACTCCAAGTGCTATGGTTGATGCATCTACATGCACATGGAATGTATTTTCCCAATCCAAGAATACTAGTATTGGTGCAATTACCATATTCTCTTTTAGAGTGTCCAATCCTCGCTGATAGTCCTCATTCCACTGAAACTTTCTATCTTTTCTCAACAATTTCTCCATTGGCGCAATGACTTGCTGATCCAAAAAGGATCCAGAGAAGGCTAAGAACAATTCAGTACTCGCAGAAGCAACTCAGGATGCTCAGAATGGCCTCAACAAATAGAGAAAGGGAAAAAATTCAAAGTTCCCAAAGCTCAGTGAAAATGACATTATCGCGAAGAGTGCATCGCAAGATTTCTAACGATGCAAACAACTCGTCAAACAGGGTTACAGATTGAAAGATATTTGCGGTCAAATTTTGGTCAACCTAGCCCAATCAACAGGGGGATGAGTCAACATTCGTACTTATGACGTCAACATCCGTACGGAGGATGTCAACTTCCATACAATACACGTGGTAGGAGAAGAAGGTGACACGTGTCATGCTAACATCAACATGATGCCATCATGTTGACATGGCATCACCGGAGGCTGCCACGTGTCACCTAGATTTGACACTTCTAGACCGATCCATGGACCAATAGGATTGTGCCATGTGGTAGTCCGTACAGTGACATGGCATGGTGAGTTGGCAGTAACGTGGCATTCATATGACGATGTGGCGCTGACATGGCAGGATGACAGAGTAGTTTCCAAATGGGAGGCTGCCACGTGTCCCAATCAGGGGATGCCACATGGCAGTGGGAAAATTCCCAATGAAAACCCGTATCTGATTTTTGGAAAATATTTTGGCGGGTCTGCCAAATCTGGCGTACCACGCCAAATCCAGCTACATATTATTGTTAGAATATTGGATAGCGCCACCGCCAAAGTTGGCGGAGCAACCTTTGTTTATATATATATATATATATTTACAACAAACCAAACCAAAAGGAGGAGGCCCACGGGTTTGACTCGAGACCTCCTCCCTACACTATGCCTTAACATTCACGCCAAAACCAACAGGCCAACGACCTATGTTGTTATTAACACCTGGGGAAAAAGTTCAAAAGGAGCATTTTCCCAGAGCTCAGGAGGGGGCGCACATGTGGTATGACATGGGCACATAGTTCGAGGAAAGTACAATCATTAATTGAAGGTTGTAGAGGGGCACGAAAAATGAGACAAATTTCTTCTTGGGCATGGGAGTGCCAGAGTCGGATCGAGGCGTGGAGACAATCATTTTTGGGTTATTCGATGCCACGAATTCAATGGTGTTATCTATTTTCTGATTTGAGTATCATTTCTGCAACTTGATTTCAAAATGAGGTATACTTATGTATTTTACCAAATTATTTTGTTGAGTTAATGAAAAAGCCTACCCATTTGAGAGCAGGACCCAGAGACGTAGTCCACCAGGGACGAACTCCATTACCAAGTTTTTGTGTTCAAATTTGATGCTTATGTCTCTTCATTTTTGAGCTTTTCCTTCTTTAATGGTGCACTTTAATTTATGCTCATTTAATGCAATTCTTTATAAGTCACTCGATGAAAATATCCCGGATCATGTTGGAAGCAGAGCAGTCATCCTTGACTTGAATTGTTGAGTGTGAATGCTTACTAGGGCCAAGCATAAGCAATGTGAAGGAACTCTTAAGACTTTCAATCCCGAAGTTGGTTGTGCATCCCGATGGAAGAAAATGGCAGAATAAGACAAGCGTGATGAACATGAGAAAAACTTTCACATGGTCTTTTATCGCATGTCAGAAATGGTCGAATGAATGTATGCATATTATGAGAAGAGGATGAAGAAGAAAGGGAAGAAAAAGGAAGTGCATGCTGATTATGATGCTTCGATAAACCAAGGGGCTGGAGGATATCCTCCTGAGCCTCCATCTTCACCTTCAAGTTCTAGTTCTTCTTCCTCTGATAATTCTCATCATTCCAGCCACAAAGCCTCTTTTAAGAAACCATTATTAAAGCTTGATGTAAAATTTGCTTTACCTATGTTTAATGGAGATGCCAATTTTGAAAATCTAGATATTTGGATATGACAGGTTGAAGTATATTGCCATGTTCAACATATTGATGAAGAGGAAGTTAAAGTGCAACTGAATTCTCTTCGATTGGAAGGCACCGCTCTCGTATGGTGGGAGAGAAATCTTCATGACAAAAGTAAGTGTGGTAATATTATTTCCTCATGGTCATAATTTAAATCAGTAATAAGGAAGAAATTTTATCCATTGAGTTATTTACATAAAGCAATGATGGAATGGTGAACTTTAAGGAAAAGTAAAGGTCAAACTGTACAAAGTTTCACATAAGAATTTAGGAAGAAATCTCTTGCATTAAACATTACTTTGGATTCTTATGAAACTTTAATGAAGTATATTGGCACACTTCACAATTATATTCGTCATACTTTACTCTTGTTTAACCACACTAGTCTTGACGAAGTTTGTGTGCAAGCCAATCACCTCGAGAATAGGGGAAATCATGTTCAAGAAGATCCCACAAAGAAACCTTCCAATCATCCCCATAAACCTTTCAAGAAGTTTAAAAGGAAGGACAAGAAGACTTCCACAGTGACGAGAGAAGGAGGAAAGCCATCTTGCACTCATTGCAAGAAAAGCGGTCATGATGATGAACACTGTTGGAAACTACATCCAAAGAAGAGACTGAAACAATTCGGTGGAAAGGGGAAGACAAAACCATTGCTACAGTGCAACAAGATCTTTGTTCCGATTCAGGAGATGAAGGAAATATCACAACGGTTGGAGTACAAGGTAAAGATTCCCTTCATGCTAGTTCAAGTTCCAATAATGAATCTCATGATGATGAACAAAAGAGGAATGAATCATTTCAGATAAGAGTTGTATATAAACACACTAAGATAGATACATTATTTGATCTAGGTTCCCAAGTAAACTTAATATCTGAAGCACTTTTCAAGAAGATGGGTCTTGAAACGAAATCACATCTGAAGCCTTATCCTCTTGGCTGGCTATGTGATAAAGCAAAACTTAATGTCACCAAACAATCTAGGGTCAGATTTTCTATTGCTTCAAAGTTGATTGATGAAGTGGATTTTGATGTTGTACCACTTGATATATGTGGAATACTGTTGGAAAGATCTTATATTTATGATAGAAAACCAGTCTTATTTCGTCATGAGAACAAATACCACCTTACTAAGGGGGGAGTGGAATATATTGTTAGATCTCACATCATGAGGGTAAACACAACACTTGTTAGTACAGGGAAAATGAAAAGACTCATAAACACTAATAAGAGATATGTACTCATGGTCGTAAGAGAGAAATATGTCGGGACACCCAACGCTTTCCAAGGATGTGATCCTTCCCATAAGAAGGAATTAGTTGATATTGTTTCTAAGTATGATGATATTTCTTAGGAATCAGATGGGTTACCTCCTAAGAGGGAAATACAACATGAAATACATCTTCAACAAGATTCTCCTCTTCCTAATGTGGGCATGTACAAGATGTCAGTTGTGGAGATGACAAAGATCAAGAAGTAGGTACAGGGCTTATTGGATCAGGGGGTCACCAGGCCTAGTTCATCTCCTTGTGGTTATTAAATCATGATGGTGCCAAAGAAAGATGGCACATGGCGAATGTGTTTCAATTACCAGACCTTAAATAAAATCACGATGAAAAATCGATACCCTCTTCCTCGTATAGATGATTTGCTTGATCATTTAAAGAATGTTGTTTATTTCACGAAGTTGGATTTGCATAGTGGATACCATCAAATTAGGGTCACAAAACAAGATGCATGGAAAACAACCTTTAAAACCAAACATGGATTGTTTGATTGCTTAGTTATGCCATTTGGGCTTTGTAATGCTTCGACAACTTTCATGCATGTGATGAATGATGTATTCAGGCCTTTCCTAGATGATTTCGTGATTGTATATTTAGACGAAATTCTTATTTTTAGCGGGACTTGGGATGAACATGTGAGGCATGTAAAGCAAGTATTGGATACTTTGCATAGGGAAAAGTTGTATGTAAAATTGTCTAAATGTGAATTTGGCAAGACTTCACTTGTGTACTTAGGTCATATTGTAGGAGGAGGACAATTAAAAATTGATGCTTCTATAATTGATGTAATTGTAAATTGGCCTGAGCCAAAAAGTGTAACCGAGGTTCATAGCTTCTTAGGTGCAGTCCAGTATTGGAGGAGGTTCATTTCAAACTTCTCCTTTATAGAAGCTCCTTTGCATGCCTTAACCAGTGTGAAGAACACTTTTCAGTAGGAAGGAAAGAAACAAAAAACCTTCGACACTTTAAAGGAGAAGATCAATACTGCACCAGTATTAGCACTGACTAATATTCAAAAACCTTTTGAGATCAAGATAGATGCCATCAGATACGTCGTGGGTGCAGTATTGATGTAATATTGTAAGCCGATCTGGTACCACTCTGAAACTTTTAACCAAGCTGTTGTTAACTATCCTACATATGATAAAGAGTTGTATGCATTATTCCAAAGCGTAAAGAAATGGAAGCACTACTTGTTAGGAAAGGAAACAATCATACACACTGATAACCAACCCTTACAGTATCTTCAAGCACAAACCAAACTGCAACAATATCGACACTACAGATGGATGGGTTTTCTACAACAATTTCATTTGGTAATCAAGTACAAAAAGGGTACAAGTAACAAGGTAGCCGATATGCTTTCTAGACCTCCTATTATTGCTTCTATTATTTTGAAAAATGCTTCTTTATCTCATGATAGATATGTAGATAAATATGCAATTGATGAAGATTTTAAAGAAGTATATGAGAAGCTAACCCATGGTGCACAGGTAGAGAACTATTGTCTGCAGGGAAAACTACTCTACCATATTGGAAAGCTATGTATTCCTACAAGTGAACAAGTCCATGTAATAGGAGAAGCTCACACTTCTCTTTTGTTTGGGAATTTTGGGGTAGGAAAAACTATGGCTCATTTGCAGAGGTTTTGTTACTGGCCTCAAATGAAAACAATCGTAACTAAATATGTAAAGGGGTGTGTGATGTGTTCTAATTATAAGCCCACTAATAGAAAATTGGGGCTATACTCACCACTTCTTGTTCCATCCTATCCATGGGAAAGTATCTCCATGGATTTTGCAGGGGGTTTACCAATGACCAAAGGGGGTCATGACTATTTGTATATTGTAGTGGATAGGTTAAGCAAGATGTGTATCTTGATGCCATGTAAAAAGCATATCACTACTGAGCAGAATGCTAATCTCTTCTTTTAGTATGTTTGGGTTCAATTTGGGTTACCCACATCCATTATCTCAAATCGAGATACTCAATTCCTTAGGGACTTTTGGACAAGCTTGTGGAGAATTATGGACACCAAATTGAAGAGGAGCACTGCTTTCCATCCATAGACTGACGAAAAAACAGAGATGGTAAATAGAACAATGGTACTTTTGCTTCTAGGTTACTGCAACAAGCATCCCAAGTTATGGGATGAACAAATACCCTATGTACAACATGCCTACAACCGAGCCTTTCATTCCTCCACTTAGAGTTCACATTTTGAGACATGTTTTGGGTACCTACCCAAGGTTCCTTTGGACTTGATGTATGTGAGAGATATCGATGTGAATGAAGAAAGAACAGAGGACAAAGCCCACAAGTTCATCCAAAGGATCCAACAGGTGCACCAGATAGTCAGGGAACAATTGGAGAAAAGTCAAGCACAATATAAAGTTCGACATGACAAGCACAGGGTTGATCATCAGTTCTAGGTTGGAGACCGGGTATGGCTTCACATCAACGATGAGAGATTGAAGGGTGAAGGCAAGAAACTCAAGCCCATTCATTATGTACCCTTCACTATCTTTGAGAAAAGTGGTACCAATGATTTTCGTCCAGATCTTCCACCTTATATGAAGATTTACTCAGTTGTGAACGTAGAGAACTTGAAACTTTTTGATCCTCCCACGATCATGGATTAGGATGAGGAAGTTTCAATACCTTCAGTTGATGAATTTTCTCCTGAGTACTTGGATGAGTTAAATGAAGATATCATCCTGGATAGAGGGAAGAGGACTTCACATAGGGGTGATGTTGATTATCTTCGAGTAAGCTTAAAGGGCACACATCCAAGCAAGGGAAAATGGATTGAGAAGGATAAAGTGAAGGGACTCTTCCCTCACTTATCTATTGATTGATGAAAGCTTTTGGTGGTCCAAAAAGCTCTCAGTGGGAAGGTGTGATCCAAAAAGGATCCAAAGAAGGCTAATAACAACTCAGAACTCACAGAAGCAACTCAGGACGCTTAGAATGGCCTCAGTAGATAGAGAAAGGGAAAAAATTCAAAAGTTCCCAAAGCTTAGTGAAAATGACATTATCGCGAAGAAAACATTGAAATATTTCTAACGACGCAAATGAATTTTCAAACAGAGTTACAGATCAAAAGATATTCGTGGTCAAAGTTTGGTCAACCTAGCCCAGTCAACAGGCGGATGAGTTAGCATCCACATTGCTTACATCAACATTCGTATGGATGATGTCATCATCCATTAGTACACATGGAAGGAGAAGAAGGTGACACGTGTCATGTTGACTTCAATATGGTGACATGGCAGCACCAGAGGCTGCCACGTGTCACCCAGATTTGACACTTTCGGACCGATCCGTGGACCAATAGGATTGTGCCGCGTGGCAGTCCGTACGATCTGTACTGTGACATGGCATTGAGAGTTGACAGTGAAATGGAATCCGTATGATGACGTGATGTCTGTACGATGACGTGGCACTGACATGACATGTTGATAGAGTAGTGGACAAATCAGAGGCTGCCACATGGCCCAATTAGGGGCTGCCACGTGGCAGTGGGAAAATGCCCAATGACAGCCTGTATCCGATTTTTGGAAAAATAATGGTTTGGCGGGTCTACCAAATCTAGTGGACCACGCCAAATTCGGCTACATATTATCGTTAGAATCCTAGATAGCGCCACCGCCAAAGTTGGTGGAGAAACCTTTGTTTATATTTATATATATTTACAACAAACCAAACCAAAAGGGGGAGGCCCACGGGTTTGACCCCTGGACCTCCTCCCCACACTACGCCTTAACATTCATGCCCAAACCAATAGGCGAATGACCTATGTTGTTAATAACGTTTGTGGAAAAAGTTTAAAAGGAGCATCTTCCCAGAGCTCAGGAGGGGGTACACGTGTGGTACAATGTGGGCACACAGTTCGAGACACGTATAGTCATTAATTTCAGGTTGCAGAGGGGCACAAAAATCGAGACAAATTTCTTCTTGGGTCTGGGAGTGCCAGAGTCAGATCGAGGCGTGGAGACAATCATTTTTGGGTAATTCAATGCCACGACTTCAATGGTGCTATCATTTTTCTGATCTGAGCATTATTTCTATAGCTTGATTTGAGAATGAGGTATACTTATGTATTTTACCAAATTCTTTTGTTGAGTTAATGAAAAAGCCTACCCATTTGAGAGAAGGACCCGAAGACGTAGTTCACTAGGGACGAACTCCGTTATCAAGTTTTTCTGTTCATATCTGATGCTTATGTCTCTTCATTTTTGAGCTTTTCCTTATTTAATGGTGCACTTTAATTTATGCTCATTTAATGAAATTCTTTATAAGCTACTCGATGAAAAGATCCCAAATCATCTACGCATATCCTTTTATGAATTTCTTGTAGTATCCTGTGTGTCCCAATGTTGCTCTTAACCGACACATTGATTTTGGTGGCGGTAGATTAACAATTACTTCAATCTTGGTAGGATCTATTGGCAAGCCTTGTTTGCACACTATATGACCCAATAGTATCCCAAAGGGTGTTCCGAAGATGCAATTTTTGATGTTTAAAGATATCTGACATTGCCTTCAACTTTATAACATTAGCCTCAACACCTCTACATGGTGTTTCAACAAACTGTAGAATGTCCAATCATCCAGATATACCTCTAGAAACTGGTGGATGAATTCTTTGAATGAAACTATGACTACTCTAGAAAATATCGTTGGTGCATTATTCAGTCCAAAAGGCATGACTATGTACTGGTAGGATCCCCATTCTATGGAAAAAGTGATCTTGTACCTGTCTTCTGGAGCTATCTTGATCTGATGGTATCCTGAGAATTCATTGGTGAACGAGTAAGCTTCCCAACCTCCTACATTATCCAACACCTCGTCAATGAAAGGGGTAGGGAAAGGGTCATGTAGGCACACATCATTCAACTTCCTCAGATCGACGTATATCCTTATCCCTCTCTACTTCTTCTCCTGAACTACCATAGGGATTACCCATTCAGATTCCTCTACTGGTTCTATGATTCCATCCTCCAACATCCTGTCAATTTCTTCTTTCACTTATTGCTTATATATTGGGTTTAGTCTATATGGTCTATGTCTGATTGGTCTTGGCTCAACTATGAGAGGTATCTTTATTTCACCTAGCTCTCCTAAGATGCCTTTAATTTTCGTGAATGTTGTTGGGAACAAGTTGTTGTACTCGCGCAATAACACTGTTATGATTTTTATTGTTTTCTCATCCTAATAGTCTCTAATGCTGGCCATTTTGGGATTCTCAACTATCCCAATGTTGAATTTATTCACCTTGATCGGCACAAAAAATACTTTTGATACCAGAGGTGGGCCTTCCACCTCTCTTTCACCTTCACCTTCTGCTATCTAAATGTTGTGCGGGTCATCTTCATTTGGTGCTTCTTCCTGCACATGGTAGCATGATAATAGTTCTTTTACTGTATGTTTGTTCTGTTGTTGATCTTCTGTCATACGTTCAACTTACGGTTCTTTAACGAATATCACCCCTCTGATTTGTTTGAGTGTTGAGTCTATGTTGGGTTTCTCATGTTCAAATGAGAAAGTGATTGTAAAATTATGCTGTAATACTATCTAGTCCGTAGTTCCTCTGCGCAATTCCTGGTCTGTATACCAGTTTGTTGGAATTCCTTCTAATGTGTGAATAAAGTGATGAGGCCATTATTCTGGTGGTGTCATCCTCCATAGTTTTCTACAGTTCTCTAAGTGTTCTGTTGGTGCCCCGTGTCCGTCATATTTCTTCTGCGCCAAATCTGATGCATAGTAACCACTTACATTGGTACCATTCCTTGACTGTCTCTTTGTGCACATCCCACCATATTGCATGTGGTTCCTTGAGTGTTATATCCATAGCTAGGAGCCTCTAATTTTCTAACACTTCATCTTCGTATCTTGTTAAGAATGCTTCTAATTCATTCACCCCATAGAAGCTGGGAGGTTCTCTTATCTCCGTACCTACCCATATTACTACACGGTCTATTCTTGCTCATCTTCTTGTGAAGACTTCATGTAACCTCTGCTGCCAATTCTCTAAGCCTGTATCTAAGTCCGACGCGCATTATGTGATACTTCTCCAATTGAGTACCCCATCTGCAGTTGGATTCATATAATATTCTTCTCATGCGGTTGTTCTGTACAATTGGTTAATTTCCTCCAGGTCTAAACAAGTGGGTTCTAGGTTCTACAAACCGTTCCCCTTTTGATGGGTCCAATGGCGTAATGTCTCTTTATTCTCCTGACTTGAATGTCATCTTCCTCGTTTTAAAGTTGATTATGGACTGATTTTCAAATGCCCAATCCAATCCAAGCAATGTTGGATAAGGTGTTGTTCCATCCACTATCTCTATCACTTCGAAATCGGCTTTAGTGCACACTCCATCCAAATCTACTGTCACCCTCTTTAGCCTTCGAATTGGTAGAACTCTGTGTTGATTTGCTAGTTTCCGCTGAACAAGTGAATATCCTAATGTGGGCTCTCCCATACATTACCATGTCTTCTTGGGTAACACATTTACTTCGGATCCTAAATCCAATATAATATCTCCCATGTTGAAATCTCCAATGTTGGCGTTCAATCTAAATTCTCTGCTTGTTCTGCTCCTTGTATGCAGATGATTAACTGTTTTCTATTCTAGCTTTCCTCCTACCTCCGTGCTACATATTTCTAACATATTTTGTAACACTTTAATAAATGATGGATCATTTATTAGTTTAACACAATATTGCAGAAAATCCTTAATTGTACTTACTTGTCCTAGTCGTTGTGTTTCTTTAATGTGATCCAACACTGTAGGCATCTCGTATGTTGGTACTTCCTGAGTATGTTGTGCAGTTGATGTCGATGCAAGGTATGGATTCAAGAATTCTTGTTTGGCCTGCTTGAATATCTCCTTTTTGTTTTTCACATCAAACTGCTTCTGCGGTTCAACATTCTTATTCACCCATTGGTGTTGTGATGGATCTTGTCTTACTGTGTCGTTTCCTGTCTTAGCTCCTCCATGTGTAACTATGTTGATATTTCTTCTATCATCCCCTGCTTCTGCCGAAATCCATTGAACATTTTGATTGTTCTAATTTCTCTTTTCCTGGATCTTCCCTAGTAGTGTGGGATAATCTTTTGTGTCATGATATGGTGCGCGACATTACATACATGTCGCAGGTGGAAGTGGACATTCTCTTGCATAGTGTCCTGGTTGTTGACAGTTGTGGCATACCACTGTTCCTCTTTCTCTTCCAAAGCCTCCTATTCCTCTACCTCTGTATCCATCTTGATCTCCTCGTGGTGTGTTGTAATGGGGTGCTTGATTATATTGTGCGAGATTATAGTGTGGTTGCGCGATGGTATATTGTTGCTGCGCAGTGTTATACTGCTGCTACACAATGTTATACTAGGCTGGTACTTGGTTAAACTGTGGTGTAGCTTGCTTGATCATCATTTCTGCCTGCACCCTGTAAGCATATGATGTTATTTCCCTCATCATGTCCATGGTCCTCCAATATTTGTCATCATGACCTATTGAATTGCAAAAGTTGCAATATGAACTCTTGGGTACTGTCTGGTATTTCTGCATCATTGGAAAATTGTATGGATCATGCCCTTGTTTCTTACATATCTTGCACCATAGTCCTCCTGTTGGAAAAGGGTTTGACAGTCCTGTTGCAATGTACTGCATGAATGTTGGGAATTCATTCTTATGGTATCCTTCTATCCTACATGTGGTACACCAAACAACTTCTCTTTTGTCCTTACCCTTGTTCTGGTTTAGCTGAAATGTTAAGTTCTTCAGATCCTCTTTCAACTCCTTTATGGTTGGATCTGTCTTCTGATATTGGTTCTCTTCCAGTTGGAGGGATGCCTGCAGAGCCTCTGCCTGAGTCTGAAACTTCTATTGACACAAAGGGTATTTCAAGTGTGGAAGCATTGATTTGACAAACAAATTCCTATGCTGCATATCAGTCATGAAATTGTATGGATCATGCCCTTGTTTCCTACATATCTTGCACCATAGTCCTCTTGTTGGAAAAGGGTTTGACAGTCCTGTTGCAATGTACTGCATGAATGTTGGGAATTCATTCTTATGGTATCCTTCTATCCTACATGTGGTACACCAAAAAGCTTCTCTTTTGTCCTTACTCTTGTTCTGGTTTAGCTGAAATGTTAAGTTCTTCAGATCCTCCTTCAACTCCTTTATGGTTGGATCTGTCTTCTGATATTGGTTCTCTTCCAGTTGGAGGGAAGCCTGCAGAGCCTCTGCCTGAGTCTGAAACTTCTATTGACACAAAGAGTATTTCAAGTGTGGAAGCACTGATTTGACAAACAAATTCCTATGCTGCATATCAGTCATGAAATACTTTAGTTTTTCCTTCAATCGTTTGAATCTCTGGTCAATCTCCCACACAGATTCTCCTGGTTTTTGTCTAATATCTATCATCTCATTCATGTATTGATCCTATGAGATAGGCTTCTGGAATTCATTTATCAATAGTTTTTTGATATCTCCGATTGTTCTAGTTGTCCCTGGTGGACTGTTTGCAGCTAAGATCATGTACCAATCTAGTGCGCGATCTCTTGGCTTGATGGATAACTGCGCAAGTTTAGTGTCCTCATATGTGATCTATTTTTCTTCCCATATCTTTTCACAAATAAACAAGCGCTTCTCAGGGTCCTCTGATGCCTGTCCTTTGAATTCTAGTAACCTGATGGTGGGATCATGTCCTGCCATCCTGAATGTTGAACTACTACCTCCGCGAGATGTAGATACTTGACTAATGCTTCCTGAACTGGCTCCCCGAGTTGTCGTTCCTTGTGTAGATATACTTCCTATTGTCTTCCTTCTCCCGAAATTTGGTTGTCTAAATGGTGGTGTTCGTATTGGTGTATTAGTCACACATGGGTTTATGGGTTCCACACTAACACTAATATGGATAGGAGTGTTTCCTTCTATTCCCTCTCTTGGATATTATGTATTCCTTTCATATGTCTCACGTAAGATTTCCTCAATCCGCTCCACATCCCGGAGATCCTCTACCTCTTCTTCATCACTTGCCAAGCCCTCCCTCGTGGCTACGACCCTCTTCTTAGTGTTCATCTTATATTGGTAGGGTACTCCACTGCGTGTTCTTCCAAATGTTTCCATGATCTACTTGATATGGTCTTTGTCCATCATGATTGGGTCCAAGGAATCCTCCTTCTTTCCTTTATCCACTTCTCCCTCCATTTCTCCTTCTCCTGTCAGTGCTTCCCCCCTTCCCACATGCATGTAGAGACTTTTAGTTGTCTGAAGCCATTGTCATTACACCTTTGTTATATAGTAATATCTTAATGGAAGTATATAGGGATATGATATACCTACCTCGAGGTCCCTTCAAGAAATCTTTCTCTGTTGCACTAGAAGACTTCGTCGTATCTACTGCAAATTCTGTGATAAATCCTGCAACAATGTTGTCTAACCATAAATATACTGCATGCGTAAATTTGTTGTTAAATTGTTGTAACTGCGTGATCTCTTCTGGATTCCACTCTAGCTATCTGATTTGATTTGTAGGATGGTTGTCTTTCAATCTTGATATCCACTCCTGCAACACATGCAAAAAATCATAGAAAAATAATTCATGCAAGTCGTTGAATACGTACTTGTCCAGATATTTGTGCAATGTTAACTTTGAGTTTCTATCACCTTTCTGCTCAAACTCCAACTCCTTTTTTTTCAACCAACTCTCTATCTCTACCTTTGTTGGATTCCACGGTCTCATCCCCTTTTATATTCTCATTCTCTTAATGTCTTGTCGTTCGATCTGGCATTCTTTTGACGCATCTTCAGCAGATCTCATTCCCTCAGTCCGATCCTATTCCAACCAACCGACAACATAACCATTTGTTGGTTTGTTATTGTTTATTCTCCTTTATCAGTTATCTCACTGTTATAGATTGACTCCGGTCCAAATTTAACAAGCTTCCAACAAAACCCTCTAAAACTATCGCCCCCCCTGGTAAACCAGAAGGCAACGCAACACGCAGGGTGTACTGCGCAGTCTCACCTGAGATAGCTCTATGGGTGGCTGCAATAATTAGGTGCTTGCAGCCTAGGAATGAGTAGAGATCTGTGATTGTACCTTGTGATATTTATTTATCTAATCTAACCTCTTGATTAAAACAATGCTTCTTATTCATGCATTTAGAATATCATATCTAACTAGTTCTTCATTCATTCATCTAGCATTCAATACCTAACAACAATAGATATGCATACATTCAATCACATAACACAAATGTTACCATGGTTCACCCCCTCTTGGGATACGTCCACAAATATCTGGCTCTCAAGCTTCTTATTATGTCTCAACAATATTTCACACCGTGCATGTTTACAGTTTGGATCTTATAATCTCCACAGGCTTCCCGATCCCTGTGAGGCTGACTAGATCACACCAGGCTCCTCAACCTGTGATCTAACCCTCGAGATCGAGTTTCTCACTCCTTATTTATCTCACCAGCTGATCTAGATTATTTTCAGCATGAAATGAGAGCGGAGATATAATAAATAAATGCACAGAGATATCACAGATATTCAATAATATAACAAAAATTTATCAGAGATACAACCATAAACACAGATATACAGTAATACACAATTTCTATTAATGAAAAAAATGTACAGAGACTATAAAAATATAGAGTGAAAGACTCGCTAGAATGGTGGCAGCTTATCTTTGAGAAGAGATGTGACGGCTACTCGCATTCACAAGAAGATGATTACAATGAGGCTCTGAAGGCCTTTTTACAATAAACCAAAATTCCAAAAACCCTAGACATCCAAAAACCTAACCCTATGAGATGCAGCACCAAAATTCATGTGGGACCTGTTTGGGTAAGTTAGTACATCAACTTCCCTGGGTCGTAACTTTTGCATACGATCTATGTTTTAGGTGTATGATAGCCCGTTGGAAAGGTATCGTCGATGAGATTCATTTTGGGGGCTCAATTATGCCTTTGGGTATCATTTATATGCTCGATCCCAAAAAACCTTCATTTAGGCCGTTAAAATGGCCCTGGGAGTTTAAAATTGCTAAAAATAGTAAATTGCCAGAAAATTGTTTTGAGCTAGTTGGAAAAGGTGGGTGGCCATCAATATCCACCTGGATCACCAAATTAAAAAATAGTACAGTTCTTACAAAACCTTACAATTTCCGGACTCTCCTTGTTTCTACCGTCCTCTCTACCATTCCCTCTCGGTCCCCTAAGTAATACTTATTTATATTCTTGGTTCATCAACCATTACAATACATTGCAAAAACCCTAACCCTAACGTCATTAGGTAATCCTTGCATGCACACCTCACATGCTTCCCTTGCACATGCTACTCTTCCTTCCAGCTGTCCTTTCTTCCCTTTGTGCTTCTCTCCCCCAAAATAACATTTTCCCCAAAATGGGTCTATGTCCAACACTCATCAACCTTTTACATCGAATGAATGAAATGGTGTAGTCGATGTTTATCAGACCATGTCTTATTTTGTTTCAACTTCATATTTAATCAATGGAGAGTCTTGTTGTACTGTCACCCCCTTTAGCCTTCCAATTGGTAGAACTTTGTGTTGATTTGATAGTTTCAGTTGAACAAGTGAATATCCTAATGTTGTCTCTCCCATACATTGCCATGTCTTCTTGGGTAACACATTTACTTCATATCCTAAATCCAATATAATATCTCCCATGTTGAAATCTCCAATGTTGGCATTCAGTTTGAATTCTCTGCTTGTTCTCCTCCTTGTATGCAGATGATTAACTGTTTTTTGTTCTAGCTTTCCTCCTACCTCTATGCTACATCTTTCTAACATATTTTGTAACACTTTAACAAATGATGGATCATTTAGTAGTTTAATACAGGATTGCAAAAAATACTTAATCATACTTACTTGTCCTAGTCGTTGTGTTTCTTTAGTGTGATCCAACACTGGAGGAATCTCGTATGTTGGTACTTCCTAGGTATGCCACACAATTGATTTCGATGCAAGGTCTAGCTTCAAGAATTCTTGTCTGGCCTGCTTGAATATCTCCTTTTCGTTCCGCACATCAAAATGATTCTACGGTTCGACATTCTTATTCACCCATTGGTGTTGTGCTGGATCTTGTCTTACTGTGTCGTTTCCTGTCTTAGCTCCTCCACGCGTAACTATGTTGATATTTCTTCCGCCATCCCTTGCTTTTGAAGAAATACACTGAACATTTTGGTTGTTTTGATTTCTCTTTTCTTGGATCTTCCCCAGTAGTGTGGGATAGTGTTCCGTGTCATGATATGGTGTGCGACAATACATACATGTCACAGGTGGAAGTGGACATTCTCTTGCATAGTGTCCTAGTTGTTGATAGTTGTGGCATACCACTGGTCCTCTGCCTCTTCCAAATCCTCCTCTTCCTCTACCTCTGTAGCCAGCTCGATATCCTCATGGTGTGTTGTACTAGGGGACCTAGTTATAATGTGCAGGATTATAGTGTGGATGTACGATGTTATATTGCTATTGCACATTGTTATACAGGGATTGTACTTGGTTAAACTGTGGTGTATCTTGTCGGATCATCATTTCCGCCTGCACTTTGTAAGCATATGATGTTTTTTCCCTCATCAGGTCCATGGTCTTGCAATATTTTTCATCATGGCCTATTGACTTGCAAAAGTTGCAATATGAACTCTTGGGTACTACTTGGTATTTTTGCATCAATGGACAATGGTATGGATCATGCCCCCATTTCTTACATATCTCTCACCATAGTCCTCCTATTGGAAAAGGGTTCGACAATCCTATTGCCATGTACTGCGCGAATGCTGGGAATTCATTCTTATGGTGTCCTTCTGTCCTACATGTGGTACACCAAACAACTTCTCTATTGTCCTTACCCTTGTTCTGTTTAGCTGAAATGTTAAGTTCTTCAGATCCTCCTTCAACTCCTCTATGGATGGATATGTCTTCTGATATTGGTTTTCTTCCAGTTGGAGGGTTTCCTGCAGAGCCTCTGTCCGAGTCTGAAACTTTTGTTGATGCAAGGGGTATTTCAAGTGTGGAACCAATGAATTGACAAACAAATTCCTATGCTGCATATCTATCATGACATACTTTAGTTTTCCCTTCAATCGTTTGAATCTTTGTTCAATATCCCACATAGATTCTCCTGGTTTCTGTCTAATCTCTATCATCTCATTCATGTATTGATCCTCTGAACTAGGATTTTGGACTTCATTTATCAATAGTTTTTTGATATCTTCGATTTTTCTGGTTGTCCCTGGCGGACTGTTTGTAGCTAAGATCATGTACCAATCCAATGTGCGATCCCTTAGCATGATGGATAACCATGCAAGTTTAGTGTTCTCATCTGTGATCTATTTTTCTTCCCAGATCTTTTCACAAATAAACAAGTTCTTCTCAGGGTCCTTCGACGCCTCTCCTTTGAATTCTGGTAACCTGATGGTGGGATCATGTCCTGCCATCCTGAATGATGAACTACTACCTCCGCGCGATAAAGATACTTGATTGATGCTTCCTGAACTGACTCCCCAAGTTTTCATTCCTAGTGTAGATGTACCTCCTACTGTCTTCCTTCTCCCAAATTTTGGTTGTCTAAATGGTGGTGTTCGTATTGATGTATTAGTCGCACATGGGTTTATGGGTTCCACACTGACACTGATATGGATATGAGTGCTGCCTTCTATTCCCTCTCTTGGATCTCATGTCTTCCTTTCATATGTCTCGCACAAGATTTCCTCAATCTGCTCCACAACCCAAAGATCCTATACCTCTTCTTCATCACTTGCCAAGCCCTCCCTCGTGGATACAACCCTCTTCTTGGTATTCATGTTATATTGGTAGGGTACTCCACTGCACGTTCTTCTAGCTATTGCCATGATATTCTTGATCTGGTCTTCATCCATCATGATTGGGTCCAATTCCTCCTCCTGATTTCCTTTATCCATTTCTCCTTCTCTTGTTAGTGCTTCCCCCCTCCCTCCATGTACGTAGAGAAGTTTAGTTGTCCGAAGCCATTGTCATTACACCTTTTTTATATAGTAATATCTTAATGGAAGCATATAGCGATCTGATATACCTACCTCGAGGTCCCTTCAAGAACTCTTTTTCTGTTGCGCTGTAAGACTTCACCGTATCTACTACAAATTCTGTGATAAATCCTGCAACAATTCTGTTTAACCAGAAATCTACTGCACGCATAAATTTGTTGTTAACTTGTTGTAACTGTGTGATCTCTTTCAGATTCCACTCTAGCTGTCTGATCTGATTTGTGGGATGGTTTTATTTCAATCTTGATATCTACTCCTACAACACATGCGTGAAATCACAGAAAAATACTTCATGCAAATCGCTGAATACATACTTATCCAGATATTTGCACGGTGTTAACTTCGGGTTTCTATTATGTTTCTGCACAAACTCCAGCTCCTTTGTTTTCAACCAACTCTCTATCTCTAACTTCGTTGGATTCCACGGTATCAACATCCCCTTCTAGATTATCATTCTCTTAACATCTTGTCGTTTGATCTGGAAATGTTTTGATGCGTCTTTAGTATATCTCATTCCCTCAGTCCGATCCTATTCCAACCAACCAACAACATAACCATTTGTTGGTTTGTTATTGTTTATTCTCCTTTATCACTTATCTTATTGTTATAGATTGAACTCGGTTCATATTTAACAAGCTTCCAACAAAACCCTCTAAAACTATCGCCCCCATGGTAAACCAAAAGACAACGCAACACGCAGGGTGTACTGCGCAGTTTCACCCAAGATAGCTCTATGGGTGGCTGCAATACTTAGGTGCTTGCAGCCTAGGAATGAGTGGAGATCTGTGATTGTACCTTGTCATTTTTATTTATCTAATCTAGCCTCTTGATTAAAAAAATCCTTCTTATTCATGCATTTAGAATATTAGATCTAACTAGTTCTTCATTCATTCATATGACATTCCATACCTAACAACAATAGATATGCATAAATTCAATCACATAACACAAGTGTTACCGTAGTTCAACCCCTCCTGGGATACGTCCACAAATATCTGGCTCTCAAGCTTCTTATTATATCTCAACAATATTTCACGCCGTGCGTGTTTACATTTTGGATCTTACAATCTCCACAGGCTTCTCGATCCCTGTGAGGCTGACTATATCGCACCAGGATCCTCAGCCTACAATCTAACCCTCGGGATTGAGTTGCTCACTCCTTATTTATCTCACCAAATTACAAAATAGTACAGTTCTTACAAAACCTTACAATTTTTGGACTCTCCTTGTTTCTACTGTCCTCTTTGCCATTCCCTCTTGGTCCCCTAAGTACTAATTATTTATATTCATGGCTCATCAGCCATTACAATACATTTCAAAAACCCTAACCCTAACGTCATTAGGTATTTCTTGCATGCACACCTCGCATGCTTCCCTTTATGCTTCTCTCCCCAAAAATAGCCTTTTTTCCCAAAATGGGTCTACATCCAACACTCATCAACCTTTTACGTCGAATGAATGAAATGGTGTAGTTGATGTTTATCAGACCATGTCTTATTTTGTTTCAACTTCATCTTTAATCAATGGAGAGTCTTGTTGTACAAGTAGCCAATCAGTTGAGATTAATGATATTAGTATCCATCACCATATTATTAGTGATATGCCTTATACGGTGGTGGAATTTAGTCCACATAATCAACTAATCCGTCTCAAGTATTTGGTCAAGTAAACTCTAAGCCCACAAAATATTTCCAAGACAATGAGGCACTTTGGTCTACACCGATGGTTATGTCAAGCCCTCATTATTTTTCCTTGTCTTATGGAATTTATGATAATATCACCAAAAAGACTCTCTCATGAGATACATTCCTTGCAGATTCCATACGTGGTTCTCATTTGGTATGCTACTTTCTTGTGAACTCCCTCCATCAATTATCTAACAACCATGGAAAATTTTGTGACATAATTGAAGCTTGGTTGAAGGGGTCTTACTTAGCCATATTTCCCATGAATAACAACAATGTTATCTTTTACATGATGTATATAGGTTTACATAATTTATGTTTCCTATTTGTAGTCTATTATTACTCCAAGTTGTGCTACTAATTTTCAATGAACATATTATTGCAGGGTTGGAGTTACATGATTGGCTACATTGGTATTACGATTTCACATAGTTCATTTCCAACCAGTGTAGTGTAGGATAAGAATAGGATAGAGCTATTTCCTTTTTCCTTGCATAAATGGTCTCTACAGTTTTAATTTTGGATTTCAATAAATTCAACAATGAAGGATTATTTGTGGGAAAGGAAATACATCGCTCTGTTCGAAAACATATCCCATATATTAAAGTCTTCATTGTTGATTTTCATCTTAATAAATTGGAATTGTAG
>ML777325.1:1682596-1697636 GCA_009831015.1 Picea engelmannii | reverse complement strand
CTTCTATGAGATAATTTATTTGATTCACAGGAAGCGTTGTGGATGACATAAGGTTTGGGCAAGTAGAGGTTATTGATTGAAAACAATATTGAAGGGATCTCTGGCAAATTGGCTCTTTGCGGCCTCTTCGATGAGACTCTCTTTATCAGTAAAAGAGGCATAAGAGAGATTGGTTCGATTCCCATGATCATT
Organism: Picea engelmannii; assembly: GCA_009831015.1. Lineage (NCBI taxonomy): Eukaryota > Viridiplantae > Streptophyta > Pinopsida > Pinales > Pinaceae > Picea > Picea engelmannii. The sequence continues at coordinate 1,697,444 of ML777325.1, read as the reverse complement.
ATCCATGATATCCACCCTGTCACTCTGCTACGCTCCCACACAAGTGTACATCGTTCTCAGATCAATGCCAATAGTTGGCTTCTTGTTGGAGTCATCTATGGAAAAACTAAATCACCGATTCACCTCATACTTGACTACAAATCCGACGAACAAAAAAATTTGTAATTTAATCAATTTGTTGTTTGATTGAAATTATAATCACATAGATCATTTAAGAAGTCACTAGTCATACATTTAGTGTAGTTTTGAAATTATTTGCAAAAATTCAACTACCAAATATTGGGAGAAAACCTCCTTAAAAATAACAAAAACCAGAGCAATTTGGTTAGAGAATAGCCTCAGCACTCACGATTTACCATCATATTGTTTTTATTCAAATAAAGAGACAAACAAAGGCATTTTCTAGAAAATCTAGAGACCTAAAAGGTTCAAGCGAGCCAAAGTAAACGAGAGAAGGAAGTTGCTGACAAATTCATAATCATGGCTGGTTTAATCACCGACACTGTCAATGGCCTAACCCTATCTCCTGAAAGTTGCGTCTGTCTAGCAATGATGTAAATCATACTCAATTTCTGTCACTCCACATTCCCTGAACCCTATCTTATTCATACCAGAAGTATTATTTCTGCGAGTGTTGAGTGTCCTGGCAAAGAAGTAGGCTAACTCGGGAGCAATCTTCCATCCCGAGTGTCCTTACTCCGACACCCAAATCCAGTCATTGCATCGCTCGACTATGACCGCGTCGACACCCTCGTCTGTGGATTGTCCCATCGTTTTCTTAATTTTGAATGGATGAGCGTGCTATAAAACCAAATTCAATAATTTTGAATGTGCAAACGGGGAAAAACAAATCCCCGCCCATTCCCCATTTAAAATTTGACTTCCCTCTCAAATCAAAATTCTACTTATTCAACGTTTCGATCTTTCCTGGATTATCTGAAGGGACAAAACCGATAGAGATTCTGAATGTCGTCCTCAAATATGAGCATAGCTGCAGTCCAGAAGGAAAATGCCCGAGCCCACAGACTCTCTTGGCGCGACCTCGACCAAAGACAATGTAGTTCCCTGCAAGATTGTTTCGAGTTATTGGAGGAAACAATGGATGATTTAAATTCTGCATATCCAGCGTTTCGAGCTTTCCTGGATTATCTGAACGACTGGGACCTGTTGGCGTCAGAAGTCGCTCCTGGACTGCTTGCAAGAGCAGATCCCAACGCCCATCAGTTAATGTCACGATTTGTGTATGAAAGGGGTGACCGAATGGAAGTAAACTCAGACGATATTGTTTCAACTCCGAAACTAGGCCAGACATGCATGGGTAAGTGAGGTCTTAGACATACTCCAGACAATGAGTTGTAGTAAGGGTGAGTAGGGGGAAGACTTGTATCAGGGAAATGCAAAGTTCTATTGTCGACATCAGGTTTCTAACAGACTGTAGGAGAAGACACTTAAATGCAAGATCGTCTTACATTCAAACGCAGAAAACCAGAGAATACAGTGGTGCCACAATGAATCCTTTATCATAACACAACTGCAATAATTCATGTGAATCAGTCAATCATGAACTCCCTCAGCATGAGATGAAAACTAGATGGAATAAGGAAACTGTCTTTCATAAAACAAGAGATCTTACATACAGATGCATAACCAGAGAACTAGAGTGTCTGCTAAACATTACAATTCGGAGCTTCGCTCTACCATCGATACCTTGAAAAACATCAAAACTAAACATATATACACCCAAACATTTGCCCAACAGAGGCCTACTAGAATTCCGGGATGAGGAGTCTTCTCAATCAAATCTGGTATGCACCCCTCTGCCAGACACCACCTTAATTCTGCATGGCTCGCACCAGGGGGTAGCTGAGCCCTTAAATGCTGAATTAGTGTGTGCAGGCTTCCCTGGCGAGTTGAAGACTCGGCATGGCTTCCACGGAAAGAACCAGTACAGAGGACCATCTCGGGTAGAATTTCAGCCGGGACACCCATACTTTGCAATAAATGCACGAGGTGGGGTTTCAACCACCCTCTTTCTTCTTCATTCATTTCCAGCAGGTACTGGGATTTAGATCACGTCGAACTAGCATCTGGAGAACACAATTCCCCCCCCTTTCTGAAACTCAACTCGACGCCTTTGGCCTCCCCTTCATACAACCCTCTCTACTTTCTCGAATGACCATGGGCCGTGACCCTACGCCTATCTTCCAGAGTGCTTTCGGTGTTTCAGGGTTCGTGGATAGGAAGGAGCAGGTTTTTCCTTTATCAAAATCGCGATGGGAAAAATGCTGGGAGGGTCTAACGATCGCCACACGTTCCTCCAAGATGAACGGCTGAGGTTTCTTTTGGCGCTTTGGGACCCGAGTGGCCAAATAATAAACGTTAGCGCCCCTCCTTCAGGCTTGTTCCTTTAAGACTAGGCGCCAAAACCACGGGCTCGATTCTGGGCGCTATCGGCATTTCGGGGTTCGGGGTTTTGAGAGGTGAAGTGACAAGGAGTGCCTACCCCTCAAACTCCCGAATGCCGACATGGCACGGATGCGTGCCGCGTTTCCTTAAGATAAATGGCCCAGGTAGCATTCATTATAAAAAGGGGGCCACCCTCGTTCGCATGCTCGCTTGACGTGATCTTGGCGCTAGGACCGTGGGCTCAGCTCCAAGGTGCTTTCGGCGTTTCGCTGATCAGCGATTTCAGCTGTAAAGAATGGGAGGCTCCTTGTCTCCTGAAACACCGATCCCCGATAAGCCGAATGGCTGCCACCTGTCTCAATTGGATCGGACACCCCAGATTTGCCTTAAAATATGGGAGCTATCTTTGTGCTAAGTCCCGGGCAACTTGGCAACCCCGAAATCCCGATTACCGTCGATCAACTTTGTAGATGAATCTCGATTGCTGACAACAAAACTTTGCCCGCTCGCTTGACTCGTAACCGGAAAAGAGATTCTCCCGCGCTGCGCTTGGGCGCTTCCCATGAAACCTGCAGGTCTGGGTACTTTTGGTGCCTAAGACAAAAAATGTCGCTAACATTAGGCTCCATGGGGGATAGAGTCATCCTTGCGATGCTCTAAGAACTCATTCTGCAGCTTTAGTGCCTTGCTATTGGGCTATGGAGTCATTTACTAAACCGAAAATATACAAACAGAAAATGAACAAAGAACTAAAGAACAATATTTACAAACAAAGGAGCCGTCTAAAGCTCAAACAAAACATTTTTTCAGAAAATGCCCATTTACTGGGCTGTTGAAAACCTCTTCACCCTCCAGATCTTGCAACTTATACGTATTGTTGGAGAAGACCTCGGAGATCTTGAAGGGGCCAATCCAGAGGGTGTCAAATTTGCTGTGTTTTCCCTTATCCTGTCTGGGTGCATCCCACTTAAGCACCAAATCCCCGATCTCGAATTCCTTCTTTCTGACCTTCCTGTCAAAAGCCTGTTTGATCTTTTGCTGATGACTGAGAGCTGCATTCCTCACCTATTCCCTGATCTGTTGCACTTCCACTATCTGGTGAATCCTTCTAACCATGTGATCTGGCTCTCCTTCCTGATTCTGAAAGAATTTCGCCACAGGTAAGGCGAGCTGAGTGGGAAAAACTGCCTTTGTTCTGTAGACCAACTGAAAAGGCGAAGTGCCCAGGGATTTCTTCGTTGTCACACGATCAACCCATAGAGAAAATTTCAACTTTGAATCCCAGGCCCTTTTGTTGTCCTCCAACAATATTTTGATGATTCTTAGCAGGCTTTTGTTGGAGGACTCTGCTAAACCATTGCCCTGGGGATAGTAGGGGGTGGAGTGAATTAGCGAGATCTGGCACTGCTCACAGAACTTAATTAGAGGCTTAGACTTGAAAGAAGCAGCATTATCAGTGACGATCCTGCTGGGACAGCCAAATCTAGCTATGACATCCTCCAGGAAGCTGATAATTACTTTGTGAGATGTGCTTCTGGTGGGGACAGCTTCTATCCACTTGGTGAAATAATCTGTTGCAGTCAGGATCCATCTATGTTGACCACTTGAGGGAGGATGAATTTCTCCAATGAAGTCCAACCCCCATTGTTGAAAAGGTGTTGAAGATGCTATAGGCTTCAATGGTAGCGATTTGAGCTGTTGTTTTCCTGAGAAATTTTGGCATTTGATGCAAGCTCTGATTTCTTTGCAGACATCAGGGAATAAAGTGGGCCAGTAATACCCAGCCCAGAGGATCTTATGGGTTGTGGTCTTCCAGAAATGATGACCTCCGCAAAGGCCGCTGTGGAAATCAAACATAACCTTCTGGGCTTCTTGCGGGTCCAGGCACCTTAAAAATACCCCTAGAGGGTCTTTCCAGTACAAGGTTTGGTCAATGAGGCAATATCTGACCGCCTTGAGATTTAAAGCTCTCGCCTTGCTTTTTCCCATTCCATCAGGAGGCCTCAATTCTTGCAGAAAGTACAAGATATCCTTGTACCAGGGGCACGTTGTTAGTGATAGGGCACCCTGAGAATTCTTGTTGGATGACTCAGCTTGCTCATTGATGAAGTTAATCCCCAAGGTTTTACAATTGGATTCAGCCAGCAGCTTGGCTAAACCCTGCCCCTTTATCAACTTGGTGGGCTTAATCTCCAGATCAAACTCTAGGATCTTGGCAATCCATTTCCCTCTCCTCCCGTCTATGTCAGGCTGTATAAGAATGTCCTTCACAGAGGCTGAAGGAACGTATGCGGTTACTTTTGAGTGCAGAACATAGACTCTGAAATCTTTGAGAGATTTCACTAAGGCATAGGCCTATTTTTCCATGATTTCATACCTGATCTCTGCATCTCTTAATGCCTTGCTGAAGAAGGCAATGGGTTGTTCTTGCCCTTCCTTTTTTTTCTGCAACAAGACCGCTGCTACTGTATCAAAAGAAGCAAAAGAGAAAATTAGGAACTCTTTGGAATAGTCAGGACTGATCAGCACAGGTGCCTCAGTCAATGCCCTTTTTATTTGGATAAAAGATTCCCTGGGTTCAGCGGTCCATTTCACTTCATTTCCCTTCCTGAGCATGGCTGTGATTTGTTTCACGAACTCAGCAAAATTTGAGACGAATCTCCTCAAGAAATTAATCTTCCGCAAAAAGGCCTGAACTTCCTTCTTGGATCTAGGAAGTGACAGGGTTTGAATTGCCTCTACCTTGCTAGGGTCAATCCTCACTCCCTCTACTGATACTATATGGCCTAATAACTTCCCCTCCTTCATAGTAAACAAATATTTCTTGGGGTTTAGGGATAGGCCAAACCTCCAACACTTCAGAAAAACTTTCCTCAAGTGGAAGCGGTGCTCCTTGTCTGACTTGGAGAAGACCGTGATGTCATCTAGATAGATTACCACAAACTGGTCCTTCTCCCCAATGAAGGCTATGTCCATGGCTCGCTGAAATGTTGCTCCTACATTCATTAATCCAAAAGGCATTTTGGCATACATGAATGTGCCCCACAGAGTGGTGAAGGCTGTCTTTTCCCTGTCCTCGGGCATGACTGATATCTGATTATAGCCAGAAAAGTCATCGATCATGGATATCCTGGATGCACCAGTTACCCTCTGCAGTATGTGCTCCATCTTAGGTAGGGGGTAATTGTCTTTCTTTGAGCTCCTGTTCAGGTTCCTGAAATCGACACAAAGCCTGATTTCTCCACTTTTCTTCCTCACCGGAACCAAATTGGCCACCCATTCAGAATATCTCAAGGGGATGATAATCTGGGCCTCTAGCAACTTCTTCATTTCTTTCTCCATGACAGGCAACAACATGGGATTTATCTGTCTTAGCTTCTGCCTAAATGGCCTAGCTTCTTCCTTCAATGGGATCTTGTGTTCAATGACAGATGTGTCATATGTTTTAAGGTCCTCGTATGACCATGCAAACACATCAGCAAACTCTCTCAGCAACTCAATATATTCAGCCCTCTGTTCTTTGGTCAAACTACTTGACAATTTGACGAACCTAGGCTCCTCCTGTGTGCCAATGTTGCATTCGGTTGTATTGGCAGCTTCATTTGAGACCTTACCCTTTACTGCCACATCATTCCCATCGAACAATCTTTCTAAAGGGACTAGTCCCCCTGGAATGTGATTGCTAGGCAGTTGGATAATCTAGTGATTAGCAATCTTATTTAAAAACACCTCAGGACGAGGGTCACCTTCTAGGTCAGGATCCTGGTCAATATGCAACGCAGAAAATTCATCAACGGATTGGAGAAACCTTTCGATTTCCAGGTCATCTTCAAATACCTTCCAATGCTTGACGTTATCTGGTACAGAGGGCCTATATCTTATTTCAACATCATATTTGACCATAGGCGGCAGAGGAACTTTGAGAAAACTAGCTGAGACAACTAAAGAATCAGATGAAGTATTCTCCCCCCTCGGAATAAAAGAAATATTAAAGGCCAAGAAGAAATTGTCAATCAGGTCCCATACCTCATTTCTGTAATTCCTGAGCCGGGAATTATTAGCACGATAAGTGTTTCTGACTTGCTGGATAATCAACTCAACATCTCTAAATATTGCTATTTCTTTAATTCCCATTTCCTTTGTGGCCCTCATACCCAGAACAAGAGCTTCATACTCTGCCACATTGTTGGTGGTTTCAAATTCCAGCTTGTATGACAGGGATATGGCCTCTTGACAAAGCGATATGAAAACCACCCTAGCGCCAGCGCCTTCGCTAGAAGAAGCTCTGTCGAAAAACATCTTCCAAACGGAGGGGGTTGGAGGGGGAATCAGATAATCAAGACTGGGCTGCTTTCTAACTTGGAAAGGGTCTTCAGGAGCATTAGTGAGCTGGAATAAGCTAGACCCCAAGTTGGTGTCAAGTGCAAAGATGGGGTGATTGGTGGGATTTGCTTCGTCACTAACAATGTATGCCAACTGAGCTTCTCTATATAACCTCCTTTGTTCCCCTCCAAAGACTGGAATGGTGGCATACGTGAGATCCATCTGTAATGTTCCCCCAAGCTTTTTAATCCAAGATCTAGACAACAACATGCCAAATTTGGGGGGAACGTCAGCTACCACAATATCCATGACCACACTCTTCATGGGCAGCTGAAACAAAGAAACCACCAGGTCTTTGATGACTTCTAGACACTGCACTCTTCTTGAGTCGAAAGAGTACAAATCATGATAAGTTTTTGTCACCTCCAGTCCCAATTCTTCCATTACTATTTTGGGCATAAGGTTATGGGAAACCCCTGAATCCATGAGGAAGTTATGCAACACTTTATCATTTATATTCAGGGATGTGTAGAAGGGAGGGGATGAATCATCTCTATCTTCTACCATGGGACCTAGGACAACTGCTAGCTTTTCATCTTGAAGGTTCACTGAGTCAGAGGGAGGCTGGGGGGACTCAGATTGTAGCAACTTGGAGAGGGACCGTTTGAAATCTTCGTTTTTAACGAGTTCAGATAAGGGTACATGAATTCTAATCTTCTGAATCTCATGCTCAAAATTGAAGGAGGGGATAGGCTTAGGGGCTTCCCTTACCTCAGTGACATGCTCCTTGGCTGCTGGCGAAGCACTCTGAGTTTTCTTTTCTTTAGTAGTGGCTGTTGTGGATTTAGTAGGCCTATCTGCTATGAGGGGATGGTCTTGGTTGTCAAAGTCTCCTTCTTTCTTTCTTGACCTGAGATTGTATTTGTTAGAGGTGTGACCGACCCTTTCTCCCTTACCTAACTCATGGGTTTGGATGTTCATCAGGGATTCTTCATATGCAGACTGAGTCAAATGGGGAAAAGGAGGAGCTTCTTCAACACAGTGAATTTCGGGGTCAAACTCGTCTATCTCCTCCCCTCCCTTATGAGTAACCAGGTTATTTTGGAGGGGGGTTTGGATCCTTTGATCTTCCCTATCTTTCCCCTTTGGTTCCCTTGGGAATGCCTGTGGTCCATTGTTATTAGGTCTCTTGAAACCTCTACCATCAACATTCTGGGGATTTCTGTACATAGGCTTCCCTTCTAACTCCCATCTTTCCATTCTGGCAGAAAGTGATTTTAGTACTCTAGTTGTCTCATCTGTCTGAAGGGGCAGGGGAGAGGGACTGGATGAGGAAGCTTCAGGCCTTTTCCTGGGCATGTTATTATCATCAATGTTTCTTAGTCGGTCAACAACCAATATGTTAGATTCTACCTCCACGAATGCATCCTGCATGTGGGCCAGAGTAGTGGCTCTTCTCTCCCTCAGTAATAGGCAGAAATCAGGATCAAAAGCACTAGCATAAGTGATCTTTGTAGAGGCTTCGAAGGGTTTTATCTCAGCAGGGATTTTATTGTACATTTTATTAAATCTCTTAGAGAAGTCAGAGACAGACTCTCCTTCTTTTCTCCTCAAAGACCCAAACTCTGTCATGTAATACATGAAGTCTTTTTTATCTCCCCACTGTCTCAAAAAGGCGTTATCCAAAGCTTCGATCCCATCAATAGATCCAGGGGGCAAGGCCTTAAACCACTTTCTAGCCTCTCCTTGGAGACTATGGACGAAAATCCTCATCCATACGTCTGCATGCATGATAACATTATCATCTATGAAACTGTAAAAGACGTCTAGGTGTTCTTCTGCAGTTATGTCCCCTTCGCCTGTAAACTTGGGCAGCTGCTTAAGGTATCCATATGGTGGGAGGGCATTGAGAAGTTGTGGTAAGACAAGAGGAGCATACCTAGCAGCTATTATAACCTCAATTCTAGTCATGGGGGGATTTGCTCCTGCCATGGGAATATTGGGTGGAGGAGAACTTGGAGGAGAAGGGACTTGAAAAGGGGATATTGGGAATGAGCCTCTAAGGGGAGTGGGAAACAATAGGGGATTTAGGGAGAAGTCTAGCGAGCTTAAGTCGGCTGGTGTTTCCCTTCGCGCAGAAGCGACAACAGTAACAAGAGGAGGAGAGGTAAAGCCAGGAGTGGGGAAATCTTCTGTGGTCCTGGGTCTATGCCAAGGTGCAGCTTTAGGAGAAATGGGAGTGACAAGGATTTCTCCCTCTAATCCCAGACCAGGGGGGGAAACCTCAACAGGAACACTCCCGAAATTCAGGAAACAGAAAACTTCAGAAAGCGGTCTGCTAGGAAACTGAGGAGGAGAAAATGGAGTTCTTACAGAAAGAGATGGCGAATTACCTGGTTCAACGGTGATAGCTTCTCGTTCAGAGGCCTTTCCTTTTCCGAGAACCACCTCCCGATCAGTTTCAGGTGTAGCTAGAGGCAGCTGTGGATGGGACCGCGTGTGTCTGCCTCTGAAAGCCACAATTAACACGGCAGGTTCGCCATAGTGGAGTTGTCACAATGGAGTTGCCACAATGGAGTCACCAGGTGCACAATAGCAATCTTCAAGGGCTCTGATGCCTGATGCACCTTCAGAATCAGAAGCTCAATGTTGTTTAATCCTAGGGAATATTTTCAACTTTGTCCTCGACAACAGCGCCATAAATGTTGGCGTTAGAAGTCGCTCCTGGACTGCTTGCAGGAGCAGAGCCCAACGCCCATAAGTTAATGTCACAATTTGTGTATGAAAGGGGTGACCGAATGGAAGTAAACTCAGACGATATTGTTTCAACTCTGAAACTAGGCCAGACATGCATGGGTAAGTGAGGTCTTAGACATACTCCAAACAGTGAGTTGTAGTAAGGGTGAGTAGGGGGAAGACTTGTATCAGGGAAATGCAAAGTTCTGTTGTCGACATCAGGTTTCTAACAGACTGTAGGAGAAGGCACTTAAACGCAAGATCGTCTTACATTCAAACGCATAAAACCAAAGAATACAATGGTGCCACAATGAATCCTTTATCATAACACAACTGCAATAATTCATGTGAATTAGTCAATCATGAACTCCCTCAGCATGAGATGAAAACTAGATGGAATAAGGAAACTGTCTTTCATAAAACAAGAGATCTTACATACAGATGCATAACCAGAGAACTAGAGTGTCTGCTAAACATTACAATCCGGAGCTTCGCTCTACCATCGATACCTTGAAAAACATCAAAACTAAACATATATACACCCAAACATTTGCCCAATAGAGGCCTACTAGACTTTCGGGATGAGGAGTCTTCTCAATCAAATCTGGTCTACACCCCTCTGCCAGATGCCACCTTAATTCTGCATGGCTCACACCAGGGGGTAGCTGAGCCCTTAAATGTTGAATTAGCGTGTGCATGCTTCCCTGGCAAGTTGAAGACTCGGCATGGATTCCACAGAAAGAACCAGTACAGAGGACCATCTCGGGTAGACTTTCAGTCGAGACACCCATACTTTGCAATAAATGCACGAGGTGGGGTTTCAACCACCCTCTTTCTTCTTCATTCATTTCCAGTAGGTACTTGGATTTAGATCACGTCGAACCAGCATCTGGAGAACACAGTGCCCCCCCCTTTCTGAAACTCAACTCGGTGCCTTTGTCCTCCCCTTCATACAACCCTCTCTACTTTCTCGGATGACCACGGGCCGTGACCCTACGCCTATCTTCCAGAGTGCTTTCGGCGTTTCAGGGTTCGTGGATAGGAAGGAGCAGGTTTTTCCTTTATCAAAATCGCGATGGGCAAAATGTCGGGAGGGCCTAACGATCACCACGCATTCCTCCAAGATGAATAATCGAGGTTTCTTTTGACGCTTTGGGACCCGAGTGGCCAAATGATAAATGTTAGCGCCCCTCCTTCAGGCTTGTTCCTTTACGACCAGGCGCCAAAACCATGGGCTCGATTATGGGTGCTATCGGCATTTCGGGGTTCGGGGTTTTGAGAGGTGAAGTGACAAGGAGTGCCTACCCCTCGAACTCCCGAATGCCGACATGGCATGGATGCGTGCCACGTTTCCTTAAGATAAATGGCCCAGGTAGCATTCGTTATAAAAAGGGGGCTGCCCTCGTTCGCAGGCTCGCTTGACGTGACCTTGGCTCTAGGACTGTGGGCTCGGCTCCAAGGTGCTTTCGACGTTTCGCTGATCAACGATTTCAGCTGTAAAGAATGGGAGGCTCCTTGTCTCCTGAAACACCGATCCTCGATATGCCGACTGGCTGCCACCTGTCTCAATTGGATTGGATGCCCCAGATTTGTCTTAAAATATGGGAGCTATCTTTGTGCTAAGTCCTGGGCAACTTGGCAACCCCGAAATCCCGATGACCGTCGATCAACTTTGTAGATGAATCCCGGCTGCTGACAACAAAACTTCGCTCGCTCGCTTGACTTGTAACAGGAAAATAGATTCTCCCGCGCTGCGCTTGGGCGCTTCCCATGAAACCTGCAGGTCTGGGTACTTTTGGTTCCTAAGACAAAAAATGTTGCTAACAAGACCGATGGATATTCTGAAGTTCGTCGTCATTCTAAACATAGCTGTTGTGGAGAAGGCAAAATCCCGAGCCCGCAGACTGTCGTCATTCATTTTTTATTGATGACATGTATAGGGGATGATGGGCTACCGAAGAAGAGTGCATTTGAATGGATCCTCACAGGAGCAGGGTACATGGACGAATGGATCCTCCCATCTTATCAATCTTTTCCTAAATGTTGGTGGGTGCTATGAATTAGAACATCTTCCAAGTATGGAAACATTGGTATTTTTGTAGGTGTTGTGGGTGCATCCTGACGTCTTCGTCTCCTTGTGCCCCTCGGTATTTCAGTTTTGGTTGACGACAATGATAAGTTTTTTGCACTACATTCTAATTATCTTTCCATCTTCACTGTTTGGAAGAGATTTCTCCTCTTCAATGGCAATGACTTCACAGTGTTTGATTCATCTGGAAATCTGGTCTTTCGAATCTATGATTACTCATCTCATCACAAACACTAATGCTTTCTCATGGGTGCCATGGGAGCCTTCTGCTCACATTCTACATATCTATCTGCCACAAGGTTTGCACTTTCATCACATACACAGATTTTCTTATGTCTACTAATTGTGTTGGGAAACATTCAGAGGAGAGGGCTATGACAGCAGGATATCTTGAGCTTGAGATTAGGGGTTCAGATAAAATACAACTATTCATTGATTCAATAAATGGAGCAGGTAACATGAAAATGAGCGACATCTACGATCATGTTAAGAGACAACTTACTCAGCCTCGTGGTGCAGCCTGCAATCGATCAAACCTTTGTTAAAGGACTCCTCATTAGATTTTCAGAACTGTCGGGTCCAAATATTTTTAGACGTTATTTTCCTTTTCTAAAACCTAATTCCATCGTTTGTAAAACTAATTGCATTGTGATTATACTAGCACAGCCGCTAACTCGCGGCTGGTGAACGCCAAAAGGTGGTTTACATGGCTGTTAAACTTCCTACTGGTGATGCCAGCACAGAAACGTGGTCATTTTAATACTTTAATATTTTTTAATTAGGTAGACGTGGCAATAAGTTAGTGAATACAGCAATTTTTAAACACGATTAGGTAAATGTAAAAAAGTAAACATATAAACATATGTCTTTATAACAACTCGGAAGTTAATGGATGAAATCAGAGCCATTCATTTATTGTGACGACTAAGAATATTCTAGGCATGTTTAATCTCGTCCATAAAAAACGTATTAAGAACTAAAAACCTATTAAATTTGCCCATTGTCAATAAGTGTACGCCTTTAGACCTAAACATTTAATAAAACTAAATGCATTGTGATTATAACATTTAATTTATCATTTTTAATAAAATTGTGTTGATATTATATTCATAAACAATTTCCCAACACTAAGAAAATAGTGCACATCCCATATATACATATATGGATATTGTGTATAAATAATTAGTATAGAATTTTAATTAAATTAGAGAACGACATGATTTAAATGTGTTGTTGACAACTTCTCGATAATGATTGTAAATATGAGTTTTTATAAGATGAAATAACTTTTAAAATTCAATTTTTTCTAAAAAGAAGTTTATTGTTATAAATGTGTGATAGTTTCATTGTATTGAAAGTAGTGAGATGTTTTACATTTTAATGTGGATGAGATTTCACATGTTAGATTATATAACATAATAATAATAAGTAAACTCAATTTAAAAAAATAAATAATTACCTATCTACATATTTATTTAACAACATATAAATTAAAATTTACATATTAAAAAAAAATCTCATCCATGTTAAAGCTATTTATTTGATAATTAAAATACATAAATTTTATATAATATATAAAATTTATAGATAAAATTTCAATAAATGTTATTATATTATTTTTAAAATATCATAAAAATATTATTGTGTTAGTAAATTTTTTCGATAAACATATTAATATGATAATATTTTTAAGTTCATTTTAAAAAATATTATTTTATTATGAATTTTTTTTTTTTTAATCAATTTTTTTTTTATGATTTTATTTTAAAAATATATGATTTTTTATTGAACAAAATCATTTTTTTCTTAATTTTATTTTAAAAATATACATTTTATTTTAAATTATAAATTAAAGTATTGTGGTGTGATTAAATAAAATAAAAGAATACTAATAATAAAAGTTTCAATATTTTTGAATTAAATAAATTAAAAAAAAAAATTAAAAAATTTACTTAATAATTTTTTTAAACTCAAATTCAATATAAATTAATAAATAATATATTTTATATAAATATAAAAGGATATAAATTTTCCATCTCTTTTATAATTTTCATGATATAAATTTAAATATTTTTTTAGTAAAATAACATAATTTTTGTTTTGTTTTAATTATTAAGAATAATGATTTTTATAATACTTTTATACATTTCAATATAAATTTATTAGAAGATATAGAAAAAAAAATCATTATTGCATATATATTAATTTTAAGGTAAAAGTTGATTTGAGAGATAAAGTCAATCCATAATAATAATTGTTACATCTTTTTTCTCTTCTTTTCAATATGAGCACTCCACCACCTATTCCAATAACTTAGCCTAACAAGGGGAGGCCCCCCAAAATCACCCTAGAGATCCTTTACGATTATATGGAATCAGTAGAAAAAAAAAAGAGAAGAGAGAGATGCCAAAATCCAAATAATGTTAGAAACATTAAAAAAAATGAGTGAAGAAAGAGACGTAAAACTCCAAATAGAGCTAGAGACAATGATTGATAAAAAAATTAAAGATACCATTCAAACTCAAATAGAGGATATATTCTTAGGGTTCAAGAATGAATTTCAAACAATGAAGGATAAAATTCAAGAAATGGAAAAACATAAACAATCAACCCAAGAAGGAGGGGTTGAAGAAAATAACAACTTGAGAGATAGGATTAAAGAGCTAGAAGAAAAACTAACCAACAATTTGACCCTCAGTAATATGGAAAACAAATTGGATATCAAACCCATCAAAGAGGAAATGAATAAGCTAATCGAATTGGACCATGAGCGTAACAAAAGAGCCTTGAACCTCATAATTTTTGGTATAAAAGAACAACAAGAGGAGGATACGCTAGCAATAGTAAAAGAATAATTAAAAAATAAATCACAAATTGATACAACTTACCTCATAGAAGCAAAGTGGCTAGGAAAAATAATTGATCACAAAGATAGGTTGATCCGTGTCAAAGTAAGTTGTAATGACCATAAATATAGCATACTTAGTAAATCTCTGAGCTTAAAAGGGTCAGGAATATTTATAAATGAAGACCTCATTCCCGAAGACCAAGCTGAATTAAGGAAGGAAGTTCAAAAGGTAAAAGAAGCCAGGAAAGAAGGAAAATGGGCAATAATTAGAAATCGAAAAGCTATTGTTCGGGACAGAGACCGGAAGGATAATAATAAATAGGAATTTGGGACACTTGGGATCCTTTTTTGGAATTGTCGTGGCTTTCCATGGCACAAAGGTCCTATGATAAGTTGGATCCTGAGTGATATTGATATTATCTGTCTAGCTGAAACTTGGGAGCATG
>ML777325.1:1621858-1645292 GCA_009831015.1 Picea engelmannii | reverse complement strand
CTCTCAGCCTACAAGGGATATAATGGTTTCCCAGTTGTAGTTGAAAAGGTGTTTACAACATTGCAGAAAATAGATTATTTCACAAAGATAAGGTTATTTTATTGAAGGCTTGATGCATAAGATCTCAGCCTACAAGGGATATAATGGTTTCCCCTTTGTAGTGGAAAAGGTGTTTTCAACATTGCAGAAAATAGATTATTTCACGAAGATAAAGTGCCCAACTTGTTTTTGATGTATTTCCCAGAGATATAATTTGTGGCAGGTGGCAGCCCTCACTGCTAGACACGTGGCACGCATGTCTGCCCGCCAGTTGGCAACACTGTCTACACGACATGTGGTAGCCCTGTCTGCTCGACACGTGGCAACCCTTCTGCTTGACACGTGGCAGCTTTGTTTGCTTGACACATGGCACGCCTATCTGCCTGCCAGGTGGTAGCCTGCACGCCTGTCTTCTCAACTCATGGTAGCCCTGCCTGCTTGACACGTGGCATGCATGTCTGCTCGCTAGGTGGTAGCCCGCATGCCTGTCTTCCCGCCAGGTAGCAGTCCGCCCTCATGTCTGCCCGTCAGGTGGCAGTCCGCACACGTGTTTGCCCGATAGGTGGCAGCCCTGTCTTCCCGACACATGGAAACCTTGTCTTCCCGACACGTGGCATGCATTCTGCCCAACAAGTGGCAGCCCTGTCTTCCCGTAACGTGGCACGCATGTCTGCCTGACACGTGGCAGTGTTGTCTTCCTGACAAGTGGCACGCCTGTCTGCCCGACAGGTGGCAGTCTTGTTTCCTGACACGTAGCACACCTGTCTTCCCGACAGGTGGCAATCTTGTTTTCCGACATTTAGCACACATGTCTGCCCGACAGGTGGCAGTCTTGTCTGCCTGACACATGGCACACCTGTTTGCCCGACATGTGGCACACCTGTCTGCCTGACAGGTGGCAGTCCTGTCTGCCCGACACGTGGCACGTTTTTTTTCTAGCCATGTGGCATTCATCTCTGCCTAACACGTGGCACGTCTGTCTTCCAGCCAGGTGGCAGCCCACAGTTATGCCCCTAGCCAGGTGGCAGCCCACAGTCATGTCTTCCCGACACGTGGCAGTCTGCACGCCTGTCTTCCCGACAGGTGGCAGTCCGCACGCCTGTCTACCCGACAGGTGGTAGCCCTGTCTTCCCGACATGGGATAATCCGCATCCCTGTCTGCAATGTTGTAAACACCTTTTCAACTACAACTGAGAAACCATTATATCCCTTGTAGGCTGAGATCTTATGCTTCAAGCCTTCAATGTCATCCCATCCAAAGGAAGTCAAATGATTAGTTAAGATTATATAGAGACCATGGAGATATATTTTGCTCCAACAGGCAGCAAGGGTGAGGCGTGATTATAAAGATGGATTGAAGCCACAACCATGTGGCATTAAACAAGGTAGTGACTTTATAAAGAAAGACACATTCAAGGACTTCAAGCCTTCAATATAACATACAAAGACTTGGCTATAAAAATTATATTTTTCTACATTAACTGTTACTCCTGCTTGAACCTTAGTGGAGTATATTAAAGCCTGGTTGGAATTTTTCCTTATCATCTAAAGACCTACAACTCATCTAAGGACACTTGTAAATCTAGTATCTTCTATCATCACAATCACTACTAAGTATATTAAAGCCTGGTTGAAATTTTTCCTTATCATCTAAGGACCTACAACTCATCTAAGGACACTTATAAATATAGTATCTTCTATCAGCGTAACCACTACTAAGTATATTAAAGCCTGGTTGGATTTTTTCCTTATCATCTAAGGACCTACAACTCATCTAAGGATACTTATAAATCTAGTATCTTCTATCAGCACAACCACTACTAAGTATATTAAAGCCTGGTTGGAATTTTTCCTTATCATCTAAGGACCTACAACTCATCTAAGGACACTTATAAATCTAGTATCTTCTATCAGCACAGCCACACATTCAATCAAGAAAGAAGGCAATAACCATTGTATAGGAAATATTTCAAGAAGATCTTCTAAATTCCAAGTGTGACCATTGAATTTCTATAAAAACACAACATGTACCGTAAGGCATGAAACAAACTACTAAATTTTTAACCAAAAATCAAGGAGAAATCTTCTGTGCAATTCCTTGTTCACTAAGGAACTCATAAAAATATTTAAATAGTTGCTCTCTAAAAGAAATAATGAACAAATCAATCCCAATGGTGAAAAGAACTAAATTTAACAGTTAAGAAACACAAAAGAAGGGGCAAAATAAAGTTACATGGTGATTCATCGATGATAAACATGCCAAAAGTTTATCAGCCAAATAGAAGATCGTAGAAGTATGTAGCAACAATGTTTATGCCAAACAAAAATATAGCAAGGTACAAATTATATCTCTGGGAAATACATCAGAAACAAGTTGGGCACCTTATCTTCGTGAAATAATATATTTTCTGCAATGTTGTAAACACCTTTTCCACTACAACTGGGAAACCATTATATCCCTTGTAGGCTGAGATCTTATGCATCAAGCCTTCAATAAAATAACCTTATCTTCGTGAAATAATCTATTTTCTGCAATGTTGTAAACACCTTTTCCACTACAACTGGGAAACCATTATATCCCTTGTAGGCTGAGATCTTATGCATCAAGCCTTCAATAAAATAACCTTATCTTCGTGAAATCATCTATTTTCTGCAATGTTGTAAACACCTTTTCCACTACAACTGGGAAACCATTATATCCCTTGTAGGCTGAGATCTTATGCATCAAGCCTTCAATGTCATCCCATCCAAAGGAAGTCAAATGATTAGTTAAGATTATAGAGAGACCATGGAGATATATTTTGCTCCAACAGGCAGCAAGGGTGAGGCGTGATTATAAGATGTATTGAAGCCACAACCATGTGGCATTAAACAAGGTAGTGACTTTATAAAGAAAGACACATTCAAGGACTTCAAGCCTTCAATATAACATACAAAGACTTGGCTATAAAAATTATCTTTTTCTACATTAACTGTTACTCCTACTTGAACCTTAGTGGAGTATATTAAAGCCTGGTTGGAATTTTTCCTTATCATCTAAGAACCTACAACTCATCTAAGGACACTTGTAAATCTAGTATCTTCTATCAGCACAACCACTACTAAGTATATTAAAGCCTGGTTTGAATTTTTCCTTATCATCTAAGGACCTACAACTCATCTAAGGACACTTATAAATCTAGTATCTTCTATCAGCACAACCACTACTAAGTATATTAAAGTCTGGTTGGAATTTTCCTTATCATCTAAGGATACTTATAAATCTAGTATCTTCTATCGGCACAACCACACATTCAATCAAGAAAGAAGGCAATAATCATTGTATAGGAAATATTTCAAGAAGATCTTCTAAATTCCAAGTGTGACCATTGAATTTCTATAAAAACACATGTACTGTAAGGCATGAAACAAACTATTGAATTTTTAACCAAAAATCAAGGAGAAATCTTCTGTGCAATTCCTTGTTCACTAAGGAACTCATAAAAATATTTAAATAGTTGCTCTCTAAAAGAAATAATGAACAAATCAATCCCAATGGTGAAAAGAAATATATTTAACATTTAAGAAACATGAAATAAGGGGCAATCTAAAGTTACATGGTCATTCATCGATGATAAACATGCCAAAAGTTTATTAGCCAAATAGAAGATCGTAGAAGTATGTAGCAACAATGTTTATGCCAAACAAAAATATAGCAAGGTACAAATTATATCTCTGGGAAATACATCAAAAACAAGTTCGACACCTTTTCTTCGTGAAATAATCTATCTTCTACAATGTTGTAAACACCTTTTCCACTACAACTGGGAAACCATTATCTCCCTTGTAGGCTGAGATCTTATGCATCAAGCCTTCAATAAATTAACCTTATCTTCGTGAAATAATCTATTTTTTGCAATCTTGTAAACACCTTTTACACTACAACTGGGAAACCATTATATCCCTTGTAGGTTGAGATCTTATGCATCAAGCCTTCAATAAAATAACCTTATCTTCGTTAAATAATCTATTTTTTGCAATGTTGTAAACACCTTTTCCACTACAACTGGGAAACCATTATATCCCTTGTAGGCTGAGATCTTATGCATCAAGCCTTCAATGTCATCCCATCCAAAGGAAGTCAAATGATTAGTTAAGATTATAGAGAGACCATGGAGATATATTTTGCTCCAACAGGCAACAAGGGTGAGGTGCGATTATAAGATGGATTGAAGCCACAACCATGTGGCATTAAAAAAAGTAGTGACTTTATAAAGAAAGACACATTCAAGGACTTCAAGCCTTCAATATAACATACAAAGACTTGGCTATAAAAATTATATTTTTCTACATTAACTGTTACTCCTGCTTGAACCTTAGTGGAGTATATTAAAGCTTGGTTGGAATTTTTCCTTGTCATCTAAGGACCTACAACTCATCTAAGGACACTTGTAAATCTAGTATCTTCTATCAGCACAACCACTACTAAGTATATTAAAGCCTGGTTGGAATTTTTCCTTATCATCTAAGGACCTACAACTCATCTAAGGACACTTATAAATCTAGTATCTTCTATCAACACAACCACTACTAAGTATATTAAAGACTAGTTGGAATTTTTCCTTATCATCTAAGGACCTACAACTCATCTAAGGACACTTATAAATCTAGTATCTTATATCAACACAACCACACATTCAATCAATAAAGAAGGCAATAATCATTGTATAGGAAATATTTCAAGAAGATCTTCTAAATTCCAAGTGCGACCATTGAATTTCTATAAAAACACAACATGTACCATAAGGCATGAAACACACTATTAAATTTTTAACCAAAAATCATGGAGAAATCTTCTGTGCAATTCCTTGTTCACTAAGGAACTCATAAAAATATTTAAATAGTTGCTCTCTAAAAGAAATAATGAACAAATGAATCCCAATGGTGAAAAGAACTAAATTTAACATTTAAGAAACACAAAATAAGGGGAAATCTAAAGTTACATGGTGATTCATCGATGATAAACATGCCAAAAGTTTATTAGCCAAATAGAAGATCATAGAAGTATGTAGCAACAATGTTTATGCCAAACAAAAATATAGCAAGGTACAAATTATATCTCTGGGAAATACATAAAAAACAAGTTGGGCATATCAAGTCTGCATATCAAGTATTCCTTCTCAGATTCATATAGGAGAGAGAGATGTCTTCCAGGACTGACGGACAAGTGCCATGAGTTGAGGAGGCTAGATCGAAGCTTCAAAGGCTTCTAAGAGATGTGAGATCTCCTGGGAGGATTCTCTTGTTTCGATAGACCTTGTTGCAATGACAGAGGAGGCAGCCAGTCAGAAGGACTAGGATATAGATTTTGACTCAATTCTAGAAACCACACATGTTTTCCAGCTATGTGGCACTAATGAGTAACATCATTGATTCAAAGCCTTCCAAAATTGAAGAAGTTGTTGAGAAGCGGGAATGGAAGGATGCCATGATGGAGGAGTAGCAGTCCATCATGAAGAATAATGTGTGAGAATTGGTTCTGAGACCAGAAGGGAAGTCAGTAGTGACTTCCTAGTTGATCTACAAGATCAAGCATGCCGGAGATGGTAGCATAGAGATGTACAAAGCTTGATTTGGGGCCTAAGGATTCTCCCAGCAAGAGGGAGAAGATTATGACGAGACACTTGCTCCGGTAGCCAGAAGAAGTGTACATAGAGAAACCAAAAGATACATGAGAAGGAGTCTCATGTCTGTAGATTGAAGAAGGCTTTGTACGGTCCTAAACAAGCACCGAGGGCATGATGTGCCAGATCAGACAGTTATTTGACGGTTTCCCATTTATCTTACATGTGGATGACATGTTTCTGAGAAGAGATGAGAATCTCATAGTTGGGTGCAAGAGGGAGCTCGCTTCATAGTTCGAGATGAAGGATTTAGGTCTAATGCATTACTTCTTGGGATTGGAAGTGTGGCAGAGATTAGATGAGATTTTCCTTGGTCAAGGAAAATACACTGTTGAGATCTTGAAGAAATTCGGTATGATGGACTGCAAGTCCATGACCACACCCATGACGATAAATCTGAAGCTCTTGAGTGACAAATCTTCAGATTTGGTGGATCCCACGATGTACAGAGAGTTGATTGGATCCTTGATTGGGTCATTTGTCACATTTGTTATTTGTATGATCATTTATATGCTATAAATGATTAATCCTACACACACATTAGCAACATTTCCAAGACTAGCCATGTCAGGAACATTACAGTGGTATCAAAGCTTTTGTCCTCCCAGCCTGTGACTAAAGATGATGAGTGCAACAGAAGACCCAGAGGACCGTGAACACGTAGGTGACGAATATGTCACTTACAACAGGCGTAGGGAAAGAAGGTCTAGGCCTGACTTTCCTCCTTTTCCTCCTAGCTCAGAGGAAGATGAAGAGGCACACAGAGAAGCAGAGAGAAGGGTAGAGCGTGAGGCTGAGGGTGAGGAAGAGAGGATGATAGGAGATAGATATGAGCGAATAGAGGGCAGTGGCAAGGCCCCCATGGAACCAGAGACAACTTTCATGGAGGTTATCAACGATTTGTTAGCTAGTCAGCGGACCATGTCTCAGTCCTTGGCATAGGTGGATGATAGATTGGCTCGAGTGGGCACCGCAGACACACAAGATCTGCATGCAGCACAGGGGAACTTAGGAGCAGGCAGTAGACCCCAGTCACTCACTCGCACATACACCTCTGCGAGTAATATTCCTAGACCCTTGTTTCCCAATTTCTAGAGGGCACCCTCGATAGCAGCACAACCGCCAATAGCACAGAGGTCGCCCACTCATGCAAAGGACATAGCAGAGTATCGAAGGGAGTACACAGCATTGGGTCGTGACTTCCATCAGTACATGACCCTAGTTGAGTACTGTGGACTCGGACTCAGGAAACTCCTTAGAGAGCCATAGAGAGAAGGACTGCAACAACAGCAAGGGCATAACATGGATTTCATCCAAAAATTTGGTAAACTCACCATACCTTCTTTCAACGGATCGTCCAAATGCACTGTCAGAGCTTGGGTATAGAAGCTAGACACATACTACAAGCTCAATCAGATGGCCGAGACAGAGGCCATCCATTTCACGACCTTACACTTGGAGGCTGAGGCACACGAGTGGTGGTATCATGGATTTGTGGCATTGGGTCACAGTCGCATCACCTCCTATAGGGAGTTCACAGAGAGGCTCATGGACAGATTTGACAGGAGGGATCCTGAGATCCACTTCAGGGATCTAGCCCAGTTGAGACAAACTGGCACAACAGAGGCGTTCATCATGAAGATTCAACAGGTAGCCATGGTAGTGACAGATATATCAGAGCCCAGGTTGATCATGCTATTCACAGAGGGACTCACAAAGCCTTTGAGAGAATGGGTGAAGGCATACATGCCTCCCACCTTGCAGGATGTCATCCTTCGCACTCAAGATTTGGCAGACTCGGTGCCAAAGACTAAAACCTTGTCCAAACCCTTCATACCCCAGAAGGATCGAGACAAGAAGTCATTCCAGAGAGAATGGAAGGGCAAGGAGAAGTTGGATGATGAGACTAGGCGAGAGATTATGAGGAAGAAGATTTGCTTCAATTACAGAGACCCTTGGGTCCTAGGCCACATGTGCATGGGCAAGGGAGAGATTCATTATATTGAGGTGGCAGCAGATAGTGTGGACAATGAGGAGGAGGAGCAGGACCATGGATCCACTAGCTCAGAGGAGGATTCAACACAGGCAGAGGAGAAGCCTCCCCGTAGACCATCGACACCGACAGGAGCCCATCCTCCAGTGGTCCCATAGCCGCTTGAGAAGGCTAACAAGAGGAAACCAGCAAAGGGAGGAGTCATAGCGACCCTTTCTAGTGTTCTCAGGTATGATAACCTCCGGATCATAGGGACTATTTAGGGGCAATGGGAAATCGCCCTAATAGATAGTGGGGCCACACACAACTTCATCAACGCTTCACTAGTATCGAGATGGGCACTTTAGACAAAGGAGTTTGAGGGGTTTGATGATGCAGTAGCAGATGGCCACACAGTGGAGTGTCTAGATAGAGTCCCAGACTTGGAGGTAAAGTTAGGCAAATACACAATGAGAGACACATTTTATGTGGTTGACCTATCCAACACAGATGTGGTGTTGGGAGTCCAGTGGATGATTACCTTGGGAAAAATCACCAGCAATTACCAAACCTTGGAGATGGGATTCAGAGACCATGACGAGTGTTAGAATATAATGGATGTGCTCGTTTTACCATTGACAATATCGATATTGTCACCCAACCATAGGCCTAAGCCACCCTCCGAACACCTTAACCTTGACAAAGAGTCACTCCAGAAGCAAACCCTAGGCTAGATAGCCAAACAAAGGGTAGCGCACCTTTCTCCAAGGATAGCGCACCAACAAGAGCTAATCAAATAGTCCAAACCCTAACCAAGAGATAGTCCAAGCCAAATGTGATCTTCTAGCTGCAGCAACTACAATGGCAGCTCTCCTCCAAACCTGCACACAAAACTGGGCACTGCAGTGTGCACAAGTGTTGCTCTGCAATTCTGAGACTGCCCTGCCAGAATGAAGATTGGCCTCCTGTATTTATAGTAATTCTGGCTAACTACCTGAGATGACTTCTCATTCTGGGTATCTGTCTGTTCAGTATATATTATTTCTTTTGGCCGACTTCTTCTCTTGGAGGCTAATAACCTAATACAAGTTATCCTTTTGAGCTGACATGTCTTCTAGGGTTATTAGCCAACTCATTAGGGTTTCTTCTTGCTTCCCGGAGTATTCTATTCTCGTCAGGTTTACACGTGGAGGTAAATACCTCTCGCAACTACCATAATATCAACACTCCCTCAGCTAGGGAGGTATTACAGGTAATGGTCTTGAGCACAAACATACCATTCACCCGGTAGCATCAACATAGTTGTATAGAATATCTCATGACTAGATCATGAGCACCGTCATTACCATCAATGTCATCAGTTGCACCATCTCTCGGAACCATACTCTATCTGAGTAATCAAATATGATGCTCACTCCATAGAGTGACACAAGAGCCATTCTTCTAATCTAGAAGAATAAATGTTCTGAACCATTTTCTGTCTTGGGAAATCTCTATTCATTGATCATTCATCTAGCTGATAATCATTTCCAACACTGTTGATAGTCTTCAAGGCAATCGAAATAATATCATTCAAATGAACACAATCGTGTCTATCCATAGTAGTACACAACTGCAATCCAGTGGTACACTACCACACTAAGTAGCACACAAGTACTTGATCGCTAATGTATAGTCACAAACAGTGGAACACATCCACCACACTAGTATACATCTACTGTCTAGAGACATACAATCTTCATAACAATCATGTGATATCAACCTGCGCAGAAACAATGTTATGATATAAACTGAAACATCTGGGCCATTCTTCCACTCACATTTGTGAGATCTTGGAAGAGCATCTGCCCTAAAAAAGGTAAGACATCAATGATGAACTATCTAGACTATTCTTCTCAAGCAAGGAAGGATAACTGTTCTGATTTCTGAGCCTCGACCATTCCCCACCCTGGGCCATTCTTCCAACACTAAACAAAGTGTACCCTGGAGAGAATGAATCTGCCCTAATGAATGCTTGTCCTTGATTGTTGAACCTAGACCATTCCCCACCCTGGGCCATTCCCCCAGCACTAAACAAAGTGTAGCCTGGAGAGAATGAATCTGCCCTAAGGAATGACTACTCGGACCATTTCCCATGTTAACCACAAGAGGAAATGTATGTCCTGCACCAACCTCCAAGAGGAAATGTTTGTCCTGCACCAACAATGATTACAAACATCTAACTTTAAAACTAGTTTTTCTTTGTGGAGAAGTAAAGGTAAACATCTTATTCTATTTGAATGGTTTTTTTCTTTTTTCGTTGACGGTTTAAAGCTCATAACTACTTATTAATTCCTTAGAAAATATTTTAATAATATTTAAATATATTCGACCTGTTGTTTAATAAAAAAATTTAAAGTTAATAACTACTTATTAATTCTTTAGGAAATATTTTAATAATATTTAAATATGTTGACCAGCTATTATACATGGATATGTTTGAAATTTGTTTTTTAATAAATTTGTATTTAATTAATTTTTTAAAGCTAATAACTATTTATTATTTTTTAGAAAACATTTTAAATATTTAATAATATTTAAAATATTTTATAAATAATGCGATATTAAAATATGTGAAATAAACTTTTTTTTACTTGTATATTAATAAATAAATTTTTTAAATAATGAATAAAATAAAATAAAAATTGTTTGTTAATTGGTATGGACCTTCTTGGCATCGGGATTAACCTTTCTCTTGAGAAACCACGACTCAGGGGCATCTAAGCTGTCAAAATCACCCGGGGATCACACCCGGCCTGAGCCACACCAACCCTTAACATGGTTGGGTCATCAAAATCACCTGGGGATCGCACCCGGCCTGAGCCACACCAACCCTTAACATGGTTGGATTTTTTGTCCCCGCAGGTTTCGAACCGGTGACTTTTCAACACAGAGTGGCTTAAGAACACACTCTGTCACTTACTGTCTTTTGATTTCAATTTTTTTAAATTTTAATACTATTGTAATTTAGGAATTATACAATCTTTTGATTTCAATTTTTTTAAATCAGTATAGATTTATCTTAACCCCAAGGTTATCATACATTTAAAGGTCCAAACTTTTAATCTTTCCTTAAGTTTTGCATTCTAAACTATATATTCATCTTGAGAGATTTGATCTTCATTTGATAAATCCTAAATTAAAATGAATCTATATTGATAATATTACATTTAAAAAAAAAACAATAAAAAAAGATAACATTTAAGCATATAGGGGCTTCCGCAGTGCAAGATATTAGATATTATTTTTGGGATTAACTGGGTAGTGTAAGTCATTAATCTATGACCCATATTCATGAGTATTAGTCCCATTATTTATATATATAATGAAATTATAATATCTAAAGATAACATTATTTATATATATAATGAAATTATAATATTTTTTTTTTTAATATTAAAAAAAATTGAAAAAATACATTTAAAATAGAAAAATTAAAAAATATATATTAAAAAAAATTTAAAAGAATTTTTTTTAATATAATTATTTCTATAAAATTAACATTTGAAAAATAATTAAAAACAATTATTTAATTTTAAAGGTTCCTTTTAATACATTAAATTAATATTTTTTTATTTTTAAATTAAAAAAACCTAAATTTTATTTCATCTTAAGAGAAAAGAAATGTACATTGGATGAACTTTTTAGCCTTGTGAAGAAGAACCATAAAACAACAATAGTTGAAAGCTTTTCCAACATAACATTATCCAAAACTTAAAAAAAAAAAAAGATAGTATAGAGATACATGGAACATGTATTTCACCAAAAACTATAGGGATGAACTTTTTAGCCTTGTGAACAAGAAACAAAAAAACAACAATAGTTGAAAGCTTTGCCAACATAACATTATCCAAAACTTAAAAAAAAAATATAGTTTAGAAAAGAAACTAAGAGAGTGTGATCTTATTCAGATCGAAGTCTACAAAGATGGTGGAAAATACAACATCACAAAAAGTTGCATTATTTCTATAACCATGAAGTGATAGCTAAATAGAGATTGTTAAAACTCTAATCATAAGTTAGTTAGTTTACTTAACTGTTATACAGTTACATGACAATTATGGTCTTCTTGTATTATATATGTACGTCTATGTACATGATTATTTGAAGCATTGATGAATATAGATTATGTCTTTTTTGCGTGTATTTATTTATCTCTATTCATCATGGTTTCTTGATTGCTTGAGTTATTTCCATTATGTTTCTGCTATTTTCTTCATTATGAATCTAATAGTGGTATCAAAGCATGTAGATGATCTTAGAGGCCTGTTAGTTTACCAGAACACTTATTTCCTTGAGGGTTGATAATCTTGACATCCATAGTAGTTTTTCAATGGAGGTGAAGCTTAGTGAGAGTGTGCACCAAATGAGCAAAAGACCAGCACTGCAAATTACATCTAATGGCCTTGAAAATTCATGTGATTGAGTGGGAGAACGGAACCAGCGATTAGATAGAGGTTTTACAATATGATCATTTTTTTATGTGAAGGTTGTGAAAGAGCTGAGATGTGAGAAGCCAAACCGTGGAGAAGTGTGAAGAATCCCAGAGTGAGATGTGGTTGAACCGTGAAGAAGCGTGAAGAAGCCTGGAGTGAGGCATTGATCTTATCCTATCAAAGAAAGCCACGAGCAAGAACGCTCTTTGGAGAGATTAAGAGCTTGCAACATCAAAGGTTTGAGAAATCTTTTTGAGGTAAATTGTTTGCAATTTATATTGATGACTGTATGAATTGAAGTTCTGTGTAGAAAGAACATTGTTGTTGAAGGAGCAAGAACCTTACCTGCAACATAGAACGCAGTCCTCAATCGCGGCCTTGGTAAAAGAAGCAAGAGAGCCATTGCCAGTCAGACACCTGATCATATTGCTCAGCGATATGATATTTATTGGCACATGTAGCAATAAAGAGAATGAGTGAAGGGCCTAAAACCGCCTGTAAGTTAACAGAGAATGCATGCAGACATAACCGCTCCAATGCCCTTTCGGTGGCCCATTCATTTATCAGACCAGTAAGATGGATTTGAAAGTGAGTTCTCGTTGATGGAATTTTGAAATAGAAATTGTGGGAAAGAATTTCATTAAGTCATTGCTAAAATGTCCAAGCGTGGTAGGGATGATTGTTGAGACCAATAAAGATGCCTCTGCGTATTCAGATCTATGATGAATATAAGTGACTTGTAAATGCATTGAAGTGAGGAAGAGGTTGCACGGTTTAGAAACACCTACTGTATCTTTCCATAATCTAGTGGAGTCTAGTGGAGTTGAAGAATTTTGAAATCAAGATATCGAAACTTGATAAGAGAATGCTTTGTTTTTTTAAGTCACAAAGTCATTTATAGTGACCAAGGTTCAGTTTTTACCATAGAAATGTAATTCTTTGTTACACCTATTTAATTCCTGTCAAGATGCATTGTTTCCAGCAAGGCTTGGTATTTTTGGAATGGAGCAATATCATTTTTTATATATCATTTTTTACAAAAGGTAAATTCAAAAGGCTTCGTGTGGGAGGATTTAGAAAGAATTTACTATATGAAGTATAAATCATAAGAAGATTGAAAATTTATATGGAGGGGTTATAGTTAAATGTAATGAAGTTATAAGGTGCATGTAAATGTGTTATAAGGGTTTGTTTTTTTAAGTCTGTAAAAGGAGTTATAGGGGATCATCTTACATAATAAAATTACATATTTGTCTTTGCGTCCTTGACCCACCCGAAATTGAATAAGGGGGTCTTAGGATCTTTGTGTGCGTCATTGGTTATCCTGTAGTTTTTTGGCATTCATGCAACAGACGATCTCTCTGCATGCACAACAGGATACAAAATTGAATTTTGTGGCATCAACAAACATCTCTCTTCCATATTCTGCATAATGGAAAGAATTGAAGAATTATTTACAATATTGTGCACATTAATTAACTCAACTCCAGAATCTACAATTGCAATAAACAAGTGCACTCTTAGTACAATGATTACTTGTTTACAAGTAACACATAAGAAGATTGAAATGTTCAAACATCAAAACAAGTTGTTGTCTGATGAGTTAAGTTTGCTTCGACACCAACAATGTGATTTCAACAACCAAAATGACATGGATGAAAATAATGAAGACATTTAATTGACTAGTGATGACAGTCATAAACATGAAGATGAGTTGGATAAAGTCCCTATGACAGAAAAATTTGTGGATGAATGTGGCTAAGAAATTAGAATTGTTCGACCATGGGAAGAATTACGATTTAAACGAAATCGATATGGACTAGGATATGTAAAGGATGCGAACAACCTTTTTCATTTTTTTAATTATTGCGAACCTGTTTGCTTTGTGAGTGGAGGTTTTTTGAATTATGATAAGACGACAAAGCTTGAGGATATTGGTAAGGAACATGTACAGGAGATTGTTGATGAAGATGTTGTTACAGATATTCCAAATCATGATAATAAGTCAGATAAAGAACCCATACAGTGCAAACATTGTCATCGGTTTGGCCATAATAAGTCGAACTGTTTTGATGTTTACCCATGCAGATTTTATGGGAAGACAAATCACCTCTCAGTAAGGTGTCATAAGAGCAAGGGGAAATATATTCATTTTGAATGGTTAGGAACTTGGCGTTGGCATTTGGAAGCCAATTTATTGGAGTAGTCTTATCACCAGATTTATACACAAGTACAGTCGTACTTGATTGGAGATATTTCTACAATTGATGGACATGAATGTTTTTCAAGATTTGATGATTTAGGGTATGATCAGGGCCCAGTTAATGTAGTCTTATGAGTTGAAGATCGAGTCTTCAGACTTCACCGGAAGACAGTTTGATGTGTTGGATCTCTTCTTGGCCATACTTGTGAATGACGGTCAAGGGAATTAGAACCACTTGTCCTTGACAGGGGGGGAATCTAGTTGAGTCAGGTTCCAAGTTTGATTTTGAGTCAGGTTCCAAGTTTGATTTAGAGCTTATGAACAGATGATCAAGTATGCAACCTAGTTCCTAGTATGCAGTCTTGTTCCTGAACATATTGTTGTTGATATGGTTTGTGGTCAGCTTAAAACCACCAATTGAGCAGAAGACATGAAGTTCTGCTTGTTACATTTTCTGATTTTTGAGCCTTGAGCTCTTGTTAGTTTATGGTCAACTTAAAACCATGCCATTTAGTAGAAGACATCAACTTCTGCTAGATATTTGGTTTGTGGTCATCTCGAAACCACCAAATGAGTTTGTGGTCACCCTTAAACCACCAATTTAGTAAAAGACATCAGCTTCTGCTATTTTTTTCAGAGTTCAGAGAGCATCTTCAACCAACCCTCTGAATATTCGCTTGACACATTTTTTATTGTCAAGTAGTGGCAGTTTTTTAGGCAAGAACGAACTTATGATTAAGGGGGGATGTTAAAAATCTAATAATAAGTTAGTTAGTTTACCTAACTGTTATACAGTTACATGACAGTTATGGTCTTGTTGTATTATATATGTACGTGTATGTACATGATTATTTTGAAGCATTGATGAATATAGAGTATGCCTTTTCTTCCTGTATTTATTTATCTCTATTCATCATGGTTTCTTGATTGCTTGAGTTATTTCCATTATGTTTCTGCTATTTTCTTCATTATGAATCTAACATAAATGTCATTGGCGCCTTGTATATCAATAAAAGGCATGTGGTAGAACTCATAATGAGTTCCATATTTAATTTCAATGATCATGTTGATGTTTGGACAATATCGGGAAGACATTCTCTAAAGATAATAATTAATAATATAATTATTATTGATTATTATATATATTATATAATAAGTAAATGATAATAACAAATAGTTATTGATTATTCGAGGGACACATCATTTCATAGATGGTCACCTTATGT
This sequence comes from Picea engelmannii, assembly GCA_009831015.1. NCBI lineage: Eukaryota > Viridiplantae > Streptophyta > Pinopsida > Pinales > Pinaceae > Picea > Picea engelmannii. Next base: position 1,629,714 of record ML777325.1, on the reverse strand, counting down.
TCCCTATATATATGGAACACTCATCATTGTAATAACATATCGATCATATATTATATGCACAAAAACAACATGGTATCAGAGCAGGACTGGGCTAACTCTCTCACAGGAGGGCCCAGGATTCTGTAAGAAAGTTGCTTGTTGTTCAACGACCAGTTCATTGGATTCAACGGATTTAGACACTCTCTCCAGTATCTCTGGGACACAGATGCCAATGCAAGCTGGGGCACCAGGATTTGGATTTGGCACACTCAATGATGAAGAGTGGTCGACATTAGCTACAACACCTGGATCAAGATGGAGAAGCCATTATGGATCAAGGAGACTATACGCTATCGGTGGTCGAATAGACAGATTCAAACACAACAATGTCTACGTGTATGATCAAGGATATATCCAGTTGAGGGGTTGTTGTTGCCACTGTTCATGGAATAATTTACGTGTTCGGAGGGTGCAGTGATCAAACTGATCCATGAGGTGAAATGTACAAGCCATATACTAAGAAATGGACCTGCATTTCTAGTTTTCAAACCCTAATCGATGCGCTTCACATTGGTTTTGACCATGTACTGAGCTCTACTATTATGGGCAATAAGATATTCATATGAAGCTTGGGGAATGGAATAGTGTTCGATGTGGAATCCTCTGCTTGGTCTCCATTTCCACTAAATTTGTTGAATTACTGGTGGAACGACGCCTCTATTGCAGCTGTTGTGAAAAACCTGTTAATAACTTGTCACCATGAGTATAACAAGGATGTTCATAAACATGAACTCAACATCCGGACCTACGATCCAGAGATTGATGCTTGGATTAAGTTAGAAGGGCTTGATATTTTTTTTGGTCCATGGCATTTAATTATGTTTCACGAAGATGCATACAGATCGGACTTCATGACCATAAATGGGAAGCTAGTCATATATCACATGTGGGATATTGATCATATGAGATTCTCAGTAATTGAGATCAATAAAAAATAAATAAAAAACTTCAAACAAGCTTGGTGGTCAATCTTTTGTGAAGTTGTTGGCTTCATCGTTAGAATCAATGAATTTTTGCAAAACCGACACATTCATTCTCAACATGATGATCAAACATATGTAAACAGGTTACTGTTTTGGGAAATTTGGAATTCAAATATCCATGACGGCTGCCCTATTTATTTGCAGAGTATTTGAGATAAAAAGTATATGGACATATTCATTTGTGAAACACTGTATGACTGCAGTGTGTGTTCATAATAGAAGTCCACATAAGACTTTCAGGAACATGACTCCTGAGGAGGCTTTCACCGGAGTGAAGCCTGAGGTTGGACACTTCAAGATATTTGGGTTTTCAGTATACATTCATGTACCCAAGGAGAAAAGGACCAAGCTAGACCCTTCAGGAAGAAAGGGTACATTTGTGGGGTACAGTGAGTCTTCAAAGGCATACTGGATCTACATCCTTGGTTAGAGATAGATTGAGGTGAGCATAGATGTTACCTTTGAGGAGGAGGTATCCTTCATGAGATCTAGAGGATCTCACATGGATATTGATAGTGAGAAACAAGAAGAGATGGTTCCTTCTCCCTCTCCAGTTGATGTTCCCATATATATTGTAGTAGGTCAAAAGAGGCCTACATGGACTCGTCGGACTCTGCAATAGGCAGAAAGACATGTAGCTCCTCATGGTACCTTCCAAGAGAGAAAGAGACCTCAAAGATATCTGTGCTATGCCACAACTATGAGCCACATCATTGATTATGAGCCTTCATGTTATGAGGAGGCATCTAATCAACTAGTATGGAGAGATGCCATTATGGAGGAGTATCAGTCCATCATGAAGAATGATGTGTGGGATATTGTTCTGAGACCTAAAAGGAAGTTTGTAGTGACTTCCAAATGGATCTACAAGATCAAACACATAGTTGACAAGAGCATGAGAGGCACAAAATGAGATTTGTTGCTAGAGGATTCTCTCAGATGGAGGGAATAGATTATGAGGAGACGTTTGCTCATGTTGCTTGATACACTTATATCCGGATGATTATTGCCCTCGCAACATCCATGGGTTGGAAACTACATCATATGGGTGTGAAGACAACCTTTCTTAATGGAGAGATTGAGGAATAAATATACATCGAACAACTAGATGGTTTCGTCATACATGAGAAGGAGTCTCATATGTGTAGATTGAAGAAGGCCCTGTATGGACTCAAGCAGGAACCTCGAGCTTGGTATGCAAGGATTGATGGAAACCTGATGATTTTTGGGCTTCAAAAAAAGTGTTGTCGATCAGCATGTACTAAAAGACTATTAATTATGGTGAGTCCCTGATTTTGGTCCTCTACATTGATGATTTATTCCTCATCGATACATAGATCCTTATTGTTGAATGCAAGTATGAATTGGCCTCTAAGTTTGAGATAAAGGACCTTGGTATGATGCACTACTTCTTGGGACTAGAGGTGTGGCAAAGAACTGATGAGATATTCCTAAGTCAGGGGAAGTACACAGTTGAGAAATTGAAGAAATTTGAGTTATTTAACTTGAAGCTCGTGGCTACACCAATGATGACGATTATGAAGAAACTAAGTGTGTCTTCTTACAATTTCGACGAAATTGATTCAACTTTGTATAGACAACTGATTGGATAATTGATGTATCTAGTTAAACACCAGACCAAATATTTGTTATGCAGTGAGTGCACTTAGCCAGTTTATAAGTCAGCTGAGATAGACACACTAGATTGTTGCGAAGCATGTGTTGAGATACTTGCGAGGCATAGTTCGACATGGTCTGAGATATACTTCCAGTATTGATATGATATGGAATATATTGACTCTGATTGGGTAGGGAGTGCAGTGGACAAAAATATCACCTTAAGGTGTTGCTTCACTTTGGGATCTTCCATGGTTTCCTGGTGTAGCAGGAAACAAACTTCTGTGGCTTTGAGCACAACAAAAGCATAATACATTGCATTAAGTATGACAGTCCATGGAGCAGTGTGGCTTCACAAGATCCTTGCAGATTTATTTGAACATGTGATGGATTCCACCATTATTCATTATGGTAACCAAAGTTGTGTGAAGATCTTTGATAATCTAGTGTTTCATGACAAATCAAACCACATTGAGATCAAGTACCATTACATCCGAGACATGGTGCAAAGGAAGGAAGTATTGGTGCATAACCTTCCTACAGATGAGCAAGTTTCTTATGTTCTTACCAAACCACGATGAAGTTCAAGTACTTTCGTGACAGACTTGGTGTGGCAGAGAATGCCTCCCTCGCTGAGAGGGAGTGTTGATGTTTACAACTTCCTGAGACATTCTCCAGATCGTACTCATGTGTGACTAAGTTGAGTTGATCTGTGATGACACTTATCCGAGAAGGGATAAGTGTGGTTGGGCTTATAACCCAACGTCCCTTGTGGAGAGCACATGAGGACATGTCAAGGGAGTTGACCCTTGATGTCACACACTATGGGAGTTGACCCTAGTGTTTCTATAGGGTGTATCCTCTAGAAGTCCACATGGAGTGCCATGTGTGACAAACTTTATCCAAATTGTACTCCTCTATGAATTGAGTTGAGTTGATTTGTGAGGACACTTATCTGAGAAGGGATAAGTGGGGCACTTATCCGAGAAGGGATAAGTGCGGTTGGGATTATAACCCAACGTCCCTTGTGGAGAGCACATGAGGACATGTCAAGGGAGTTGACCCTTGACGTCACACACTATGGGAGTTGGCCCTAGTGTTTCTAGAGGGTGTAGCCTCTAGAAGTCCACATGGAGTGCCATGTGTGACAAACTTTCTCCAGATCATACTCCTCTGTGAATTGAGTTGAGTTGATATGTGAGGACACTTATCTGAGAAGGGATAAGTGGGGCACTTATCCGAGAAGGGATAAGTGTGGTTGGGTTTATAACCCAACATCCCTTGTGGAGAGCACATGAGAACACATCCCATGAGGACCCTAGTGTTTCTAGAGGGTGTAGCCTCTAGAAGTCCACATGGAGTGCCATGTGTGACAAATTTTCTCTAGATCATACTCCTCTATGAATTGAGTTGAGTTGATATGTGAGGACACTTATTCGAGAAGGGATAAGTGCATTTGGGCTTATATCCCAACGTCTTAGAGGGAGTAGCCTCTAGAAGTGTTACTAGAGGGAGTAGCCTCTAGAAGTCCACATGGGAGTGCCATGTGTGACAAATCTCTTACTACTATGGTGGTTTTGTACCACTGGCGGAGACTGCGTGTCTCTGGACAGTAGTTGTGTACTACTATGGAAAGATACCTCCCTAGCTAAGAGGGAGTGTTGATGTTTGAGCATTGGACACAACTTCTCCTGGATTGGGTTGCATACCAATGGAGATAGGATACATTTATCACAAAGGTGCACTTGTGGTAAATGGGCCCAGACGTAGTCCTTCCTTGATCATGACAAGGAATAATATGGACTCAAGGTGCTTGAATTGATTTCCACGTGTCAGTTAGAATCAAGCCAACATTCACTCATAGGTGTGTGCCTGTGGTGAAAGATCCTGGTGTGGTCTTTGTTCTAGTCATGGTGACTTGACAAGGACTGATAAATACACAAGATGATATATGCTTTTACATGAGGACCCAAAGTGAGCCTAATATTAGAGAGAGTTAATTGGCTCAGAGGGAAAGCCACAGAAGGAGTTTCTCCTTGGTTCAGGTGGGAGAGAGATGTCTCCCAAGACTGACAGACAAGTGTCATGAGTCTAGGGTGAAGTTTGTATACTTCAAAGACAAGAGTGGCATGTTGCAGAATGTTTCCCTTGTTGAGAGGGAGTGTTTATGTTTGGACAACATCGGGAAGACATTCTCTAAAGATAATAATTAATAATATAATTATTATTAATTATTATATATATTATATAATAAGTAAATAATAATAACAAATAGTTATTGATTATTCAAGGGACGCATCCTTTCATGGATGGTCACCTTATGTTCCCTATATATATGGAACACTCATCATTGTAATAACATATCGATCATATCTTATATCAACAACAGCAACAGATCATCCATATCCCAAAATCCATTTGTACGCCTACTTTGGAGAGCATATATGCCTCCTAGTTACACTCCATGTAGACATGTTGCAAAGAGAATGAATCAAACAAGTCCAAGATTCTGAAAGAAAACAACAAAATATTGTGACATTTATGTGCTTTCTGGGTCTAGTTTATGACAATCATTGAATCTCTAAATTAATATTTGAAGGGTTTTTACGCCTTTTTCCTCTGCAAAAAGTATCAACAGTTTTAGTGACATGAGGTCAGCATAATTGTTTCTACCAGGGCCCAATCCCATTTTAAGTTTGAATAAATGATTGTCAGAAAGATAGATTATTGCACCCCCTCCACATTGTTGGTTGGTGTTTTGAGAATCCCCATCAAAATAATCCCACAGCCTTGAAGAGTCTGCTTGTTCTTCTGGAATGGTATGAATTGTGCCTACCCCTTTTTCATGTGGGAAATGTGATAAAATGATAAGGCCTTGTTCCACATTAATTTCCGGGAGAGGAGGTCTATCCTGGAAGATGGAGGAATTCCTAACTAACTAAGCACCCCAATTAAGGATCAACGGGAGTGCCTTGAAACTATTATTTGAGGCCTTGGAGACTTAATCACACCAGGATTCTTCTACCGACAAACCCTGCTAGATGCATTCCTGGCCCACGTTTTTAGAACACTCCTACGAGATTTTCTTAACAAAGGGGCATGTAATAAAGAGGTGTGTCATTGTTTTCTCATTGGCTTTATACAGAGAGCACCACCTCATACCCTCCAATTGTCTCCCTTCATTTATAAATATTTGAATATTTTAATTTTGGTGGTTTATGTTAAGAAGTTTTTCTTTGAGAAAAAGGTTTATGCTAAAGTTATATCATCATTAAAAAATTGATGATAATGAATATTTTTGTATCAATTTATAAGCATTTGAATATTTTAATTTTGGTGGTTTATGTTGAGAAGTTTTCTTTTGAGAAAAAGATTTATGCTAAATTTGTATCATCATTAAAAAACAATTGATGTTAATGAATATTTTTGTAAATATTATTTTTAATCTATTTTATTTAATTAGAGACCAATTGAATAGAGAATCAAGTTATAAAAGAGTAAATCATTATTCCATGGGATAATGAAAAGGGATAAAAACCACCAGAGTAAATATTTTCCATGAGGGCAAGTGTAAACCTACTCTCAAAGATGCGGGATGTGAGGGAACAAGCTAGAACAAAGTTAGGCCAAGAAGATTCCCTAGGGTTAAGGATGAGGCTAACTTAGAAAAAGACCTAGGAAATCTATGATGATCATTATTTATTTTTTTGTAACACAAGAAAGGACAAGTATAGAGGAGGTAGGAGGCTACTCAGTACTTATGTTGAGGATTTGAGTTTGATGGTTTTCAAAAAGAATCAAACTCTAATTTGCAGTCCCTATGGAATAAATATTTAAACCCTCGAAGGTGACAGGAGCAAGTGACTTGGTTGTTCCAGTCTATGTGATTTCTAAATTTAAACAAGCTGAGATATGTGATTTCTTATCTATTTTATTCTATTATTAAATATTATCTCATTAGTTTATTTATTTTTGTTCCTCTCTCAACTTATTATTATTTTATGGAAAAGAACAATGAAAGATCTAGAGTGAATAAAAATGGTTATATTTTCTAAGTATTTGTGTAGAAAAAAATGTTGGAATATGTTATTAAGTTAATGGAAAAATAATATTATATCAATAGAATATTTATTTTGTGTAGTAGATATTAATTTATTAATTTGTAGTGAAGAAATTGAAATAAAGGCAATATTTATAAAATACCATTGCAGAAAAGAAATATAGAGAAATTAGTTGCAAGAAATTAAACTTAGAATTTCAAAAAAAAGAAAAAAAATCCTTGCATGGTTGAGAAATAAGAGTCTTTGAATACATTTCCATTTATTTCCAAGTATATGGGCCACGTTGTACCTGGTAAAATAATCCGTAACCATAATGTTGCATAAAAATAAGAAAAATGTTTCAAGGTAAAGTAAAACCTTATGTAGAATATTATTACACATATAATGGTTTATATAATTATCCATATTAAGTAGAATAATAACCAATGGGTTGGCTATATAATTAAAATAAGATTGAATGAAAGAAATAGAAAGAAATATTAATTACCTCGGCTAATTGTATCCTTCAAATCATAGAGGTTCAAATCATAGAGGTATGATGTGCTTGGAAGTTCATAGAGCTTTTAAAAAATGACAATGAATATTGAATATTGGATAAGTTATATACTTACAAGTGAAATTGAAAAGAAAACGAAAAGAGAGATGTACGAGAGAGTTATGCCTGAAAAAGGGAGTCTTGCAAATAAATTTTCGTAGGATGTTGGTAGTAGCGCATAACTTTGATGACAAGATTTTAAACCTTTCATGGCAACACCATGACCATTAATGAAGAATGTTAAATGACGATTGCGAAATTTGAATGATGCAAGTATTGCAGTAGAAAACCTATTGTTAGAAAAACAGGACCGCGGAGCAATAAAATAAAACAAATGCAAAAATAAAACACAGAAGATACACAGTACAAGAGAGACAAAGATTTATGTGGTTCACCCAGTGTGGGCTACGTCCACCAGAGAAATTGCCAGGTCCTTTCTTTATTATTATCCAGCAAAATGAAGGGATACAACCTACATCAAAACCCGTTGTAACTTCCTCTTCTTTCTCTCATAGTCTCCTCTCTCAGAATACAATACTCGCCAACATACATAGCCACAATACATTTCCCTCATAAAAGAGGGTTTCCTTCTAGGGAAAAAAACCCTAACATAATCTCTAT
>ML777325.1:1546401-1618109 GCA_009831015.1 Picea engelmannii | reverse complement strand
TAACCGTATTAAATTCATTTAAATGATCTGCAACAGACCCACCTTCCGACATCTTCATATTAAATAATCTCTTCATTAGAAATACCTTATTGGACACTGAGGGTTTTTCATACAATTTGGCCAATGCATCCATCAAACCCTTCATTGTCTTTTCTTTCGAGATATTGAAAGCCACCGACGCTGCCAGGCTCAGTCGTATCATTCATAGAGCCTTTCTGTCAAGAATATCCCATTCTTCGTCCTTCATGGCAGCCGGCTTATTTGCTACTCCGCTCAATGGTAGGAATAGATCCTTCTGATATAAATAATCTTCCATCTGCATCTTCCATAACTGCTAGTTTTGGACATTAAATTTCTCAACCCTAAACTTTCCATCTTCCGACATTGCTCCCACTCGAACCAGGAACCCTCTTTTCCTGCGACTTACCTTACGCTCTGATACCAGTTGTTAGAAAAACAGGACCGCAGAGAAATACAATAAAACAAATGTGGAAATAAAACACAGAAGATAAACAATACAAGAGAGACACAGATTTACGTGGTTCACCCAGTGTGGGCTATGTCCACCAGAGAAATTGCCAGGTCCTTTCTTTATTATTATCTATCAAAATGAAGGGATACAACCTACAGCAAAACCCACTGTAACTTCCTCTTCTTTCTCTCACAGTCTCCTCTCTCAGAATACAATACTCGCCAACATACATAGCCACAATACATTTCCCTCATAAAAGAGGGTTTCCTTCTAGGGCAAAAAACCCTAACATAATCTCTATCATTAGATCTGCGACCTTATAATGAATGGTCCAGATTTACAATGAAATTACAATATACTTTTACAAGGCAATTTTTGCTTCAGGGGCTTCGCCCCCGGACCCCACAAAGGGGGTACCCCCCCTCTACACTCCCCCGCGTGGAAGAGTGTACATACTTCTGGGGTGTAAATACTTCATGGGGTATAAACATGGCTGAAAGTAAAAGACCTCTAAATCAGGAAGATAATCAGGCTCCACAACCAACACCTATGTATCAATAAAAAGCACATATCGTCAAAATATTAATTATTTAAAAAAAATTGTTAGTAAATGGGAGACATTACACATCATGTCCCATGTGGGTGCTTTGTTGACAATCGACCACCACATAAAAATGCAAGTTTTTAGGGGACATTTTAAATGCCACAGGCCCCTCCACCACTAAGATGGCTCCCTTTGTTGGATATCTATGTTGAGTTGAGTGTAACCCTATTTTTGAGTGTATATACCATGAGGGGTGTGTTTCCATACTAAATTGTCATCCCTTTATGTTATCCATATATGGGATACCTTGAGTTCTCTAATATAATTGGCCCATAGATCAAAAAAGGCCTCCCCTAGTCCCAGTTGAGTTAAGTCCTTCCATTCTTAGCTCCACATGGTAGTGTGCCCCAAATTTGCTATCTAATTGATATAAAAATAGCCTTGAGTATGTAGTTGTTGGGTCAAGGCTATGGGGAGTAGATGACTATCCCAACTACCTGGCCATGGATATGTTCCAATACATACCTTTGTCCATTTTCCTATCCTCCATGCTAATCATTCCCCAATAACATGAAAGGATTTGATTATTTCCTTCCATATGATTGAGAAATTAGTCATATCTTTTATTGGCCTTCTAATCCATTCCTCCACCAATTTTGAATGGATATATTTGTGTATAAACACCTTCGTCCACAAGCTTTCTGATGAAATCAGTCTCAAGCATGTTTGGAACAGCCATAGATTCCCATTTAACCCATGGCATAAAAAATTGTTCCTGAGAGCCGACGCACAAGAACTTAAAACATGTTCTCCTTGCTTTTTCTAACACTCCTTTGGGAATCCAATCCAGGGACATCTAGTAAACTGGGATGACCTCCAATGTTGATTTAACTAGTATAAATTTTTAACTCAAGAGAGCCATATGAAACTCCATATTTTTAACCTCTTTTCCATTTTCGCTATTAGCCAGTGGAAGTGTTCTTTCTTGTAGAAAATTGGTTTTAGTTGAAAACCTAGATATTTTAATCCTGCATCAAATTCCCTTAATTCATAAGGAAATGAGGCTTGATAATATAATTTTTTTGTTTCCTCCAAGTTATGGACCAAAAGAGTGGATTTTCTCTCATTAATTTACATACCTATCACCCGACCAAAGATTTCCAAAATGGTATTCAATTTTTCCTCATCCCCCAGAAGCTCATTGCAGAAAATCAATACATCGTCCACAAAGAGGAGGTGTGTCAACTTTAAAGTAGGTGAAATAGAGATGYCGTGTCCATAACTCCCCTCRTAGTTGTGTATCTCCCAGTTCTCTGCTAAGCCCCTCTGCAACTAAGAGGAAGAGGAGGGGAGACAGAAGGCGGCCCTGTTTAAGGCCTCACTCTACATGAAAGAAAGGGGATATTTCCCCATTGATAAGMACCGCAAAATAAATTGTTGATATGCATCTCATCACCAGCTTACTGTATCATAATCCTTTGACAAGTCTATCTATAAGACTGCTCCTTTGGATTTCCTATTTTTTATACTATGAATAGCTTCATGTGCCACTCCAATGGCTTCATGTATCTGTGTTCCTTCCAAAAAGACAAATTGTTCGTGGAAAACTGAGGTAGAGAGAATCGACTTTATTCTTCTAGCAATTACTTTCGATACCATCTTATATACAGTTACATAATGAAATTGGTTTGATGTCCTCTAGAGTCTTAGGGGGGTCAGACTTAGGCCTGAGGGATATGAATGTGGCATTGAGTGGAGTGTGCATATATCCTTCCATGCGATATTCCTCCACCACTTTGAGAATGTCCCTTCCTATAAGATCATAAAGGCCTAAGAAAGATTTGGCATTCCAGCCATCTGGTCCTAGGATTTTGTCCTTTTGAAAATTGTGAAGGACCTCCTTAATCTCTTCTTCAAATACCTCATCCATAAGGTTTCTATTATATTCTTCATTCACAAAGATCGAAAGGTAAAGAGTCATCCTGACAATGTCTGCAATTGAGACTTGCTCATCCGCATTGAAAATATTCTGAAAGTGGCTCTTTCCAAGATGTGCCAGTCCATCAAAGGAGGAGACAACTCTACCTGAGTGGTCATTTAGACTCCAGATAGTATTTGATATTTTCCTTCCTTTTGCATCTGCCTAGAATAATTTTGTGCTTTCATCCCCACATTCTATCCATAATGATCGGCTTTTTAGATGCCATGCTCCTTCTCTGCCATCCAGTAGTTGTCTTCTTTTCTTTTCCAATGTCAACAACGCTTCTTTTTTTTATGAGTTTGCATAACCCCCTCCTTCAAATTCATAAATAGTTTGGAGGGTTGTTTCTATATCCATTAGATCTTGTTCATCCCTTTGCCTCTTGTTATGATCCCATTCAACAATTTCCCTTTTAATTCTCTTTAGATTTGTTGCAAATTGAGCAACAACTGAATCTCCTAACTGATAGATATAAGAGACTTAGTTCTCTATGACCGGGTTGTGAAAACTTTCCTCCTTGAGCCAAGGCAAGTTGAAATTAAAAGGGCTAGTTGGTTTTCTTATCCCTCCCTGCAGCTTCCAAAAAAATAGGAAAATTATCAAATTCAATTCCATTTCCTACCCATTATCTTATATGAAGAGGGGTTTCCAATAATTTCTCTGATATAAGAAAACAATCATTTATTTTTGAAATTATGTCCTCCCCTACTCTCATATTCCTCCAGGTAGGGTTGAGTTTTACCAAAGCTACATCTGACAAACATTTCTCGTCTAGGATGTGTATGAAGAATACATATAAGGGGTTAGTCCTTGCCTTGGGTCCCCATATCTCAGCAGCTCCCACTGAGAAATTTAGGTCTCCGCCTAAGATGAGGGAATCACAGTTCATAAAATAATTTTTGAGCAATGCCTCCTGAAAAGGGGACATGATCTAGGTATGGCTCGTAAATATTTATAACTAAGAAATTCATTCCAAGTTCTTCTGACCAGATATCCATCCCTAGGCAGGAATCAAATCCTTAGGAGTTTTACATCTTGATAGTTTTGGTATTCCACCCAATTGTCAATCCCTAAAAACAACCTCGAGCATCTACACCTATAAACCTCCAATGCTTGAAAAGAGATAGTTCCAGTAAGGTTATGATCGCCACTTTTTCCCCCAATCTTTCCTAAAGAAGAATAACATCAGGTTGGGTTGACTCCACCATCCTTTTGAGGGTTGATTTTTTGGAGGGGTTCACCACACCCCTGCAGTTGAAAGAGAGAAATTTCATTAGGGAACCTCTTCCAGGGAAAATGAAGCTCCAAATTCCCCCACAATGGATAATTGTTTCTCGGCCCAAATCCTCCATCCTTTTACTCATACCTCCCACAACAGGAATATATCTATTCATGAGTTGATAGACTATTTCTTCCTCCTCTGAATCCATAGATGACTTGGTTGCTATAGATATTGTTGCATGGAGGACAAAGGCCTTTTATTGGGCTAAGGAACTATGGGCTAATGATGGTCTCAATGAAATAAAACTTGACTCAATCGAAACCCCAGAGAGAAAGGAAAGATTTTTTAGGGGAACCGACCAGTCCCTACCCAAAAGAGTTAAAGAATTTATTAGGAAATTTATGGGAGGGGGAGAAGGAAGCATACCCATATGGGGAGATAAATCCTAGCATGCGGCCAAAGGTGCCTGAGTTACTTGTGTTATCTTCTTAGGCTCACAAATTTTCTCTTGTGCCATTTTGTCCATGAAGGGGCAAGTGGCACTGACTAACAATGTGGTCGTGTTGATGACATCAACGACATCGAAAAGGGATGCTTCCGTAGTCCAATTTCTGAATATAATGTCTATCCTCCATCACCATCTCCATCTCTTCTTCCAAACCCTCCTTGATGTCTGAAGAGAACAAAATTCTAGCAATTGTCAGCTCGCTTGTTTCTAGAAAGGACACATTTACATCTAAAAATGACCCCATAGTGTTCGCTAGGTTTTTAAGGATTTCTCTAGTCGAGAACTCGGCTGGTAATACAAGAAGGAAAACCCAAATTGGGGCCACATTCATTCTTTCTTTCCTAGCATGAAAGAGAGGGGTCCATTTTTTGAGCAAAATCGAAGTAGAGTCTATACTCCATGTGATTTTTAGAGCCTAGTCTACTTCCTCGACTTTCTCAAATTTAAAGAGGAACCAACGCTTCACCAACAGTTGCACCAAGGGTATATGGTTGAGGGATTTTTACCAAGACCTTTCAACCCACTCTCAGAGAGTTTTGACACCAAAGAAGCACCCTCTCGCCCTTCCAACCATTGTAGTGGTGGCCATATCCACTACCTGGGGCATCTTCATGTTGAACCCTAGCACATGCTTAATTGTCTTCCATGTTGACTTGATACAATTATTCTTTTTTTCACCATGAGCTGGGATATTTTATCGCAACAACGGTTTCTCCACCCATTGGGGGTGACCCCCTTGACAAAATGTGAAGCAGAGAATATAGAAAATGGAAAACAAGAATATGAGTAGAGAGGAATAGAGTTCTCTATATTATTGAGTATATAGTTGAGCTAACTAGGCTCAAGCAAATCAAGAAACAAAACAAGAGATCCTAACTAACTCGTATAGCTGGCCAAGACAGCTGGCAGTGTATAGTCACAGTTGGCTCCTTTTTTGTATGTGACATATCATTCAATATTCTTCTCAACCACACATCTTAACAGGAAGTTGAGGTAGTAGCGACATACTCTACCTCTGCAGAAGATATTGATACAATGGGTTGCTTCTTTGATGCCCATGAAATCAGGTTCGTGCCCAGATGAAAAACATGTCCTGAGGTGTTTTTCCTGTCATCTAGGCTTCCTGCAAAATCACTGTCTGTATAACCAGAGAGATGATTATCATCAGACTGAGTGTACCATAATCCAAAATTGAAAGTGCCCGCAACATATCTTAGAATAATTTTTGCTATCTTCCAGTGAGAATCCTTGGGGGATTCCATGAACCTGGAAACAAGGTTGGTTGCATACATAATATCAGGCCTAGTTGTTGTAAGATACAACAAACTACCTACTAAACGTTTGTACAGGGTAGGGTCGGGTCCACTGTAGAGCCTTCATATTTCTTTCTAAATTTTGTGTCTAGGGGTATAGGATTTTCTGTTGGATTGTAGTATTCCATGCATAATCTTTTGATGATGTTTGTTGCATACTTTTGCTGACAAACAAATATGCCTTTGGTTGATTGGTCAACCTCAATCCCCAAGAAATATTTCATGATGCCAAGATTTGTCATCTCAAACTTAGATTTCATAGCATGTTTAAAACTGGTTAACTCAATATTTTTGGTATATATCATGTCATCAACATATAAACATACAATCAAAATTTTACCGTGTTGATCGGTTTTGGTGTAAAGAGTTGGCTCATTTTGGATTCTGTTGAAACCACTCTTGATCAGGTAAGTATTAATTTTGTTGTACCACGCTCTTGGATCTTGCTTTAATCCATACAATGATTTCTTCAACTGATACACTTTGGTTGGTTGCTCTCTGACTTCAAATCCAGGTGGCACTGGCTGATCCACATAAACCTCTTCTTCTAAGACACCATTTAGGAAGGTTGACTTGACATCCATCTGGTATACTTGCCATTTGTGTTGAGTTTCTATGGCTAAGAGAGTCCTTACAATGTCCAACCTTGCTATTGGAGAAAAAGTTTCACCATAATCAATACCTGGTTGTTGTGAGAATCCTTTGGCAACAAGTCTTGCCTTGTGTTTTTCAATTTGTCCCTTTTCATTTAGTTTAGTTTTGTAAACCCACTTGACACCAATACTCTTCTTGTGTATAGGTAGATCAACAATATCCCATGTCTTGTTCTTCTCAATGGAGTCAATCTCTTAGTTCATGGATTGAACCCAATGTGGTTCCTTAGCTGCCTCTTTAAAAGATGTGGGTTGGCATGACATTAATGCAAAAAGATTGTGTTGATCAATGTCATCCAACCGCTGATGGATTTCTCTCAAACTTCGAATTCTCTGATTTGGAATTTCAGAGGAAGAGTTTATGTTGGAAGTTGAGTTATCATGAGAACTTTCAGATTGTCCTTGTACCTACATCCTTGGAAGAGCAGGTTGATGTGTTTTTTGTCCTGAATTCTCTATGTCTTCAGGATGTGACAACAATGGATCTTGACTGTCCATTGGTTGATTTTCAAACTCGTTCCAGAACTGATTTTCAAAAAAAATTACATCTCTGTTGAGAATCAGTTTCTTTGAGATTGGATTGTAGAGCCTGTAATATTTTGATGTTTCATTGTAGTCAGTAAAGATGTATTTCTCACTTCTATCATCCATTTTCTTCGTTAATTCGAAAGGTACGTGAGTGTATGCTATGCATCCAAATGTCCTGAGATGAGCACCATTTATCTTTGTCCCACTCCATGCTTCTTGAGGGACCTTCATATTGAGACTAGTGGTTGGAGATCTATTCAGGAGATATGCTGAGCATGCTACTGCTTTAGCCCAAAATGTATTTGTCAGACATTTCTCTTTGAGAAGGCTTCTTTCCATGTTCATTATTGCCTGATTTTTCCTTTCAGCCACTCCATTTTGTTGTGGAGTATACCTAGTTGTAGTTTGCATGATGATGCCTTGTGATTTGCAGAAATTTGCAAATTCTTTGGAGTTGTATTCTCCTCCTCCATCTGACTCGAGAGATTTTACATATTTGCCACTTTGTTTTTCAGCTTCAGCTTTGAATTCTTTGAATTTTGCAAAAGTTTCAGACTTGTGTCTGAGAAAATAGATCCAAATTTTCCTGCTAAAGTCATCAATAAACACTACCACCTATTGACTAGGTTTGCATTGGTCCACTTAGGTCAGTGTGAACCAACTCTAAGTGTTGTTTGGCTTGAGTGGAGGATTGTGGAAAACTAGTTCTCTTATGTTTTCCAAGAATGAAAGACTCACATGGGGGATTTTTTTATTTGAAGACAGGTAGACCTTTGACCATGGAGTGCATCTGTAGAAGAATTAGACTCTGAAAGGGTAGATGTCCAAATATTGTATGCCAAATCATAGTTTCATTTGGGGTGGATGCACTTTGTGCATATGATTGGATCAGATTTGCAGTTCTGAGGGTCAAGGGAAACATCCTATTCTTGGTCATGTGGATTTTAGAAATCAA
This sequence comes from Picea engelmannii, assembly GCA_009831015.1. Classification (NCBI taxonomy): domain Eukaryota; kingdom Viridiplantae; phylum Streptophyta; class Pinopsida; order Pinales; family Pinaceae; genus Picea; species Picea engelmannii. The sequence continues at coordinate 1,609,933 of ML777325.1, read as the reverse complement.
TTTTTTGTCGGGGGTTTTGTCATATATCTGACATGATGCTCCTTCAAAAAGTACTTTATAGCCATGTTCAATTAGTTGTCCTACACTTAACAAATTATGTGTCAGATCTGGAACATGATAGACATTGTGTATGTCTTTATTTACATTTTGTTTAGTAAGAATAGGGACAATTCATTTTCCTTGAACTTTGACTAAAGAACCATTTCCAAGTGTAATATCAGATGAAATTGAAGAATCAATGCATGAGAGTAAATATTTGTTACCTGTCGTGTGATTGTTGCATCCATTATCCAGCAACCAAATATATGTATGTTGTTCTTTAGTCTTGTGGCATGAGAGAAACATACCATCTGAGGTTTCTCCTTCATGATTTGAGACATGTGCTCTGCCTGAGAGATGATCTGCTTGATTCTTCCGACATTCAGATTCATAGTGCCCAAAATTATTACAGTAATAACATTGTATGCTAGATTTGTCATTTGATCTTCTCCATATTCCTCTTTGAGGCTGGAAGTTATGATTCTGGTTATGTTGTCTATGATCTTGGAAATTTCGATTCTGGTTATGTTGTCTATGACCTTCACTTGAGTGATGGTTACTTGGAATTCTCCCTCTTCCTCGGTGACCTCTGCCTCTCCCTCTGTTGAAGGAGAATTGAGTCTTGAAGGCATTGGTTGTTGACTCATCTTCGAGATGTAGTCTGGTCTCATGTGTTAATAGAGAGCCCATTAATTCATCCGTTGAAAAATTTGTCAGATCCTGGATTCAAGGATAGTTGTAACAACCATTTCGAATTTATTTGGTCAACTTCTGAGGAATTTCTCAACAATTCGTTGATCAATGATGGCTTCACTAGTCAATATGATCTGGTTTACAATTCCCATGACTCTGGTCATAAACTGATCAATGTTTTCAGATTCTGTCATTTTTAAAGTCTCGAAATGCGTCCTCAAGGTCTGCAGTTTGACTGTTTTGACCCTATCATTTCCTTGGTAGGCTGATTTAAGGATGTCCCGGGCCTACTTAGAAGTAACAACGCCTGTGATTTTTGAGAAAATCGAGTCATCCACTGAGTTTTGCATCTATAATTTTTCCTTATTCTCTATGTTCCTTTGTGTTGCTTGAGTAGTTCTTTTTTGGTTGGTCATGGAAGCAAGGTTTGTTGGATCTGGTTCCACATGTCCAAGATCCATTGGATCCCAACACTCTTGAGCTTGCAAAAATGATCTCATTCTAAGATACCAAAACTCATAGTTCTTTCCAAGAAGAATCAGTCCTTGAGTTGGTCCTAAATTGCTAGAGGTGGCCATATTAAAAAAATTTAACAAGAAAATTGTTAAAGTTTTGTGTGCTTACCTGTTTCCTGTGCCAAAACCAAGTCCGTGAAATCCTCTGTGTGACTTCGGGCCGAAAAACACGGGGTAGACCACTTCTTTAGCTTCGATCTGGTTGGATCTGACTATCCAAGCGCGAGATCTACGGATTCAAAGCTCTGAGCTTTGTTCTTTAGCAACTGTATCCTCTCTAATGGCAGAATGGGCTATATGAGTTTACTCAAGAGCCAAAAGAAATTTATAGTTCAAATTCTCATGTGACTGGGGGCTGAAAAACAAGCGCTCCGGGTCTTCATGCGTTGGGTGTTAAGACACGTGAAGGTCTCAATTTATCTGAGTAGTCGAATTGTCGAATAAGGTATGTGTTGCAAAGATCAACGATCCTCGTTGATTTGAGATCAAACAATCCACAATTACTTCAAGACTTCTTGCCTTCGAGCCTTCGGGGCTCTGGGTGATATTTCTTTCTTACCTCGCAATATTCCGAACTCACGAACTTCCAAACAGAGTGAAGAGATCGACGGTCTCAATTACTTGTCTAGATCTATGACTCAGATTTATTTCGGGAGTTCGGGCTTCAGGGATCTTTCACCTCTTTTAATCGCAAAACTTGTGAAGTGTCGAGGCGACGAACTATCCGTAGAGGTGTAGATCCAATGATCCTTAGGCCTTTGCAACGAACGACCAAGATCTTCTTTGGAACTCCGACGTTCGGGAGTTTTCGACTACTAAGACGCGCTGATCTTCGGAGTGCGAATCTTCAAACTGTGAGATATGGCACCGCGTGTCCTCGTTGATGGATGGTCCAGATGAACTCTGGGCTTCGGGCCTTCGGGAGTTCTAGCTTCTCGTATATGTCTTTCTTCCGAAGTGCTCTAGATCCGAAGTGTGGGATCACATGACACATGTCCCTTCTAGCTTCAACGGACTAGATCTGCTTTGCGGCTTGTGCCTTCGAATCTTTGATCACCTTCTTTTGTTGTTTCTCCCGAACAGCGAACCAACGAAGAAATGATCGTCTGACATGTGTCTCCTTCTTGGATCGATGGATAGGATTTGTTTCAGACTTCGGAACTTAGGAAGACTTTATCTCCTTTGCAAGCTTTGCACGAAATTGTCGAATACGGGAAGTTTCGAAGAACTTCGGTGGTTAAAGCTTGTGCACATTTTCTTGATCTGACGGTTGTTGTTGCTTTCACCTTGATCTGATGGCTGAAACACATTTTCCTTTTCTACACGCTCCTCATCCTTTTCGATGTTGATTAATGTCTCAAATCAATTCACAGGGCCGATCTTACGGCTGCTTTAGCTTGTCCTTTTCTACTTCTGTAGAATTTTCTCCTGAAGGAAGAATTTCATGAATTCTTTAGAATGAAGAATAATTTCACGAATTCTTTAAATACTCATGAGTCTTTAAACATTGCATCCTTTTGCAACTCTTCTTCCTCACGCTTTGTTGTCTCCAATGATCTTTTGAGCGTATTTCAGACTGCGTATTGTTCTCCAATCTCTGTGAAGAATCTTTTGTCCCATGCTCTCGTAGACAGTCTAATCTCTGCGCTTCATAGGATCGGGCTGCTATCCAGACTATGTGAAGAGGCTTATGTCTGAAGCTCTGATACCATGACAAAATGTGAAGCAAAGAATATAGAAAATGGAAAACAAGAAGATGAGCAGAGCGCAATAGCTCTCTCTATATTATTGAGTATGTAGCGGAGCTAAATAGGCTCGAGCAAATCAAGAAACAAAACAAGAGATCCTAACTAACTCGTACAACTTGCCAGGACAACTGGCAGTGTACATTCACATACTATTAGAAACCTCCATGATGGGATACCCGAAGGGTCTAGCAAGTCTCCCTCGCCTGATGTGGGTGCAAGAGTGTTTTGAATAGGGACAAGAGCTGAAGACAAACCTTGTACCTCCCAACTCCTCTCTGGGTTGTCCGCCCAGTTGAAGCCATCACCGCAAAGATTAGAAACAAAAGAAGGGTCATGGTCTTCGGGGGCTGAAAAAAGGTAACCCTCCCTTTGCACTGTATCTGTCAAAAGGGGATCTATCATCCAGAATGAAGGAGAGGATACTAAGAGGTGTTCTCCGAGAGACTCCACGGGGTTTCCGAGTAGGGGGGGGGCACAAAGAGATGGGCCAAGCTAGACCCCAAGCCTACTTCCAAAGGAAAATTTTGAGGATAAAATCCCAGCTGTCCAGGAAAATACTAGCCCCGAGTGAGGCTCTGACGAAAGAGGTATCACCTACTTCCAACCAATCCCTCACCTCGGAAAATACATTGAGAGGACCTGAGTATAGGTCTGACTGGCGGACAACTAGTTGCATCCAAATCTCGTTCCCTTCCAACGGATCTGGGGAAAAGTCTAATAGCTCCTCGTCCTCAACCATTGTAGTAGATGTAGGCCTGCACAAGACCAATAATTGTCAAACATAAAAACATTAACGATGGAGCATTCCAGATGCTCCACGCCACCATCTGTCGAAAGCACTGAGGTAGATTGGTTACTAGATTAGGGTTTCCACAGACCGCCATCCTCCCTCCTACTCCCATTTTCTTTTGATGTGTATACAAAATCTAAATTTTTTAATTGTTGTTTTATATTTATATTTATTGGAAAAAATAATTTCTATTTCTTTTAATTTTAACTTTTGTTTTTATTTTGTTTTTTTAATATATATATTTTTTTTCATATTTATATATTTTTAATTGTTCTTTTCTTTTGTTTTTTAATTATGTTGATTTTTTGTTTTTCTTAAATGAAAATGGCTTTTTTCTTTTTTCTTTTTCATTTTTTTTAATTTTTAATTTTTATTCAACTTTGGTTTCGTGTTATTGATAGCATTTTTTTTCAATTTGATGGTTGATTTAAAGGTTTTGGTTTCAACGGTACTAGTTGTCAATTCTGGAGGTTTTAAAGAAGTGGTAGTTTTAACCTAAATAAAAATGGTGTTTTTAGTGTCTTTTTTCGATTCAAGGTTTTCATTTGCAACACTATGATGTTGCTAAGACCATTGTTGCAAAATAAGACAATTAAAAAAAAAGTGCTATTGGTAGCACCAATTTTTTAAATAAATGTTAATTTTAGTGTTTTTGACAAAAAAATATAAATTTTTAAGACTAAAATTCTTGTTTTAAGATCACAATTCTCGTCAAATCGATAACTTTATTTCTAATAAAACATTCATTACATTGTACAAAACATTTATAATAAAAAACACTCAACTAAAAAGATGAATATATCATATTATACAATGAGAATAAAACAAAGTCATAAAGATAATTCAAAAACTAGCAATTAGCTATGTTTTATTTTCAAAGTATCAACCATTACATCCTTCCATGTACTTACGAAGCTACATGTCCACCCATATAAATTATTTGTAAAAAATATATGTTTTCTTTTCAAAGTATCAAGCATTGCATCCTTCCATGTACTTACAAAGCTACATGTCCACTCATATAAATTATTTGTAAAAAATAAGGTGTAAGAATTAAAACTATTATGAAAAACATATACTTTAAAAATGTCGTTTATCCTCCTTAGATTTGATTAAAAACTATTGTTTAAATGACTAAAAAGGAGAAGTTCAAGGAATGTGAACCAAGAAAAAAGAATGGAACCAAAGTGGCATAAACTTGATGACATCATCACATAAATCCACTAATTCCCCATACATGGGAAATTCTTTGGATTTCTCTACAAAATGGCAATTCTAATGTGACTATAATTGAATATGGTATGTAAGCGTTGGCATTAGCTTAAGTGGTTTGATCTTCCATCTTAAGTCGTAATGGTCAAGGTGGTCATGACATCGAATATACCTAGGACCTTTGAAGTTAAGTGTACATATTTTCCATTGGTAGTATTTACTCCGAGTGTCACTCGTAAAATGTGTAGAAGCGTGACTTAAAAGGATCTCTTAAGGAAGTTTTACATACAAAACAGTATTACATACAAAACAAAATTGAAGATATTATATGGATAACAACTACTATAACGCTTCATATCCCTAAATATTGTAAGCATAATTGAAGATGATGTATGATCAACTACTAATATATCCATTAATAAATATTTATGTATTAAAAATATCTTAACATTTGACACATAAATCACTACATAGTTCAAATGCACTAATTCTATAAACTTTTATTTCAAACTTATCCCTACATATTGTAAGCATAATTGAAGATGATGTATGATCAACTACTAATATAACCCCTAATATTTAGGTATTAAAAATATCTTAACATATTTGAGACATAAATCACTACATAGTTCAAATGCACTAATTCTATAAACTTTTATCTCAAACTTATCCCTACTTATTGTAAGCATAATTGAAGATGATGTATGATCAACTACTAATATAATCCCTAATATTTAGGTATTAAAAATATCTTAACATTTGAGACATAAATAACTACATAGTTCAAATGCACTAATTCTATAAACTTTCATCTCAAACTTTCCTTCATCTCAAACTTTCCAAAGAAGTATCTTCTTAAGGTGTGCTTTTATCATTTTCTCGTCGAATTTGTTTTGGGCTCAATTTCTAGGAGAAGCACATGTTGCTTTATAAATGGAAGTTCCTTTCTGTGATATGTTATTTGCATTTTTCATTCAGATTCACTAACAAAAGAATATAAATCCAACCAAAAGAGTCTAAATAATGTTAATGAACTTTGAATAATTCTAATGGAAAAAAGAAACGTCCTTACAATAGGAAAGTCCAAATGAGTTGGACTAAGTTATTAACATTCAAAGTACTCTTAAAAATTGCAATTGAGAAGAATGAGGGTAGTTTTTCAATATATGGAATTCCACAATTTCAGTTGATTAGTTAAATGGTAGGACATCCTTTTATAATGTAGGTCTTCAAGCAATTATGGAGTAGGTCATAGCTTTAAGGAGAAATATCGGTTTGGTTTTAGTTTAACATTCTTTTAATGAGCATAATTTTATTAACATTCAAAGTACTCTTAAAAATTGCAATTGAGAAGAATGAGGGTAGTTTTTCAGTATATGGGATTCCACAATTTCAGTTGATTAGTTAAATGGTAGGACATCCTTTTATAATGTAGGTCTTCAAGCAATTATGGAGTAGGTCATAGCTTTAAGGAGAAATATCGATTTGGTTTTAGTTTCACATTCTTTTAATGAGCATAATTTTATTAACATTCAAAATACTCTTAAAAATTGAAATTGAGAAGAATGAGGGTAGTTTTTCAGTATATGGGATTCCACAATTTCAGTTGATTAGTTAAATGGTAGGACATCCTTTTATAATGTAGGTGTTCAAGCAATTATGGAGTAGGTTGTATCTTTAAGGAGAAATATCGGTTTGGTTTTAGTTTCACATTCTTTTAATGAGCATAATTTTATTAACATTCAAAGTACTCTTAAAAATTGCAATTGAGAAGAATGAGGGTAGTTTTTCAGTATATGGGATTCCACAGTTTCAGTTGATTAGTTAAATGGTAGGACATCCTTTTATAATGTAGGTCTTCAAGCAATTATGGAGTAGGTCGTAGCTTTAAGCAGAAATATCAATTTGGTTTTAGTTTCACATTCTTTTAACATGAGCATAATTTTATTAACATTCAAAATACTCTTAAAAATTGCAATTGAGAAGAATGAGGGTAGTTTTTCAATATATGGGATTCCACAATTTCAGTTGATTAGTTAAATGGTAGGACATCCTTTTATAATGTAGGTCTTCAAGCAATTATGGAGTAGGTCGTAGCCTTAAGGAGAAATTTTAGTTTGGTTTTAGTTTCACATTCTTTTAATGAGCATAATTTTATTAACATTCAAAGTACTCTTAAAAATTGCAATTGAGAAGAATGAGGGTAGTTTTTCAGTATATGGGATTCCACAATTTCAGTTGATTAGTTAACTGGTAGGACATCCTTTTATAATGTAGGTCTTCAAGCAATTATGGAGTAGGTCGTAGCTTTAAGGAGAAATATCAATTTGGTTTTAGTTTCACATTCTTTTAACATGAGCATAATTTTATTGTAGACACTCCAAAGCTACGGTGATATTATAGGCAATTATGATGAAGCTTCAAGAGGAGGATGTCATCACTATTACATCTCCATTTTTCTTTGTTTAGCTTTATACTTTGAAGGATTCAACTATGGTTGTTAGTCTCACTATTATTTGGAGGTTTGGACCTAGATAGGGTTTGTAATTTTATAACAAGGTTTTGACAAGTCCATATAAGTTATGTCTTCTATGTTGGTGTAGTTGAGACAGAGTTATGTAGTCACTTGTGACTTTTTACTTGTTTAGCAGGATCAAGTCTCATCGTAGGAACCTTTGGGTTTGAAAATAATGCTTTATGACTACAATATATATAGAATGTAATGTAATTTTCATCCTTTAATACATTTTTTGTTTGGGAAAAAAATAAAAGTTCAATTGCACCAATTACAAAGACCCTTTACTTGGCTAGTCAAGTCATTACGAGAAGGTTAAGTCATAAAAAAATTTATATGCATGGCCATCCTATATGTCTTTCTTAGTATGGAATTTACTAAAAACAAGCATGGTAAATGCTTGTAGATAATGAAAAATACAAAAAGCACAGATATAATCAAAGAAAAACCCCACTTTTTCCCACTCACAAATAGACTATGAGACAAAATCGAATTGATCCTTGCCAAGGTTGAATCATAACATAATTAATTTCAACTCTACTTTGCAACTATACTACCTGAAATAATAGTGTCAATGCACCTTGATCTTCCAATGTTTTATCTCGTACTTTAACTTGAAATACATCAATACATCTTCAAACCAATTATCAAGAGTAAAATGTTTTTTTTTCATTACACAATTTATAGTGTTCCATTAAAATATGTTGAAGAGCACATATAAAAAGATAAAAACCTAAACACATGCCATCTTGCACCCCACGATATCAACTATATGAATTATTAGGGTATTCTTGATTGTTTGCACCACATTCATCATAAAATACAAATATCTCGTGCAATCAAAATAGATTATGTGCAATTGCCAACAATATAAACAAAATAAACAAATTACAATGCTTTGGAAGGGTCATTTTAAATGCTACTTGTAAGGTATTTGGACAGATGGGCATGAAGATCCTTGCCCAAGTCCTCAAGGAGATGAAACTTGGGGTTTCTCTGGCACCCAAGTTGGGAAAGTGGATGCCTTGGGCATGCGAACACACTCAGGGGCTTTCCCAAGTATGAACCAACCAAGAGATTGGGGTGCGTCGGCATGAGACATGTGTCGGAATGAGGGGCGCACCAAGGTTGGGTGTGTCAATCCCAAGGGGCACAATGGTTGAAGAGTGCATGGTTTCATTTGGGCAATCGGGTCCGTGAAGGGGTGCGACAATTCGTTTGGATGCATGGGTTCACAAAGAGGCGTGACACCCCCAAAGGATGTGACAGTTTTCAATGGTGACCTTTTGAGTCTCTATAAGAGATAAATGGAACACAATCAAGGAAGGATGATTTGGAAGACAAGGAGATCAAGAGGAGCTCTATAGTTTTAAGGAAGGCTTAGATGAAGAGGGGAAAGATCCCCCAAGGAGCCAAGTTGCTCCACATGGGAGGACTTGTGTTTCCTTGAGGTGGATTCGATGGACAGAATTGGGTGAGCTTCTTTTGGAGAAGTCTAGAAACACGATTCTGTTGGAGGAATGTGTGAGGGAAAACTAGAATTTGTGAAGTCTGCGGAAATGAAGAGACAACAAGTCTATAATTTATGGCACATCTGAGGTGCACTGTAGGAGGTTGTAGAGATGGTTGCAGCAAAGAGTCTTGGTGAGGAATCTGTGTATGAGTTTCTTGGTGGGATGAGGTCAGTTGTTTGACTCTGTTGAAGTTTTAAACTGAGCCAATAGTGTTCTTATTGTATTTTTTTGCAATAAAAAAGACTTAGTCGGGTGTTAGGCACAGTTTGTGTCACCTGCACTATTTCTATGTATGTCTTTTGTTTGGTTTGTTCTTGTTCTCTTGGATTCCTATGTTCATGGATGTATTCTTAAATATGACTAAGTGTTAAAGTTGTTAACAATTTTCTAAGTGTACAAGATTTTCACTAGAGTAGGAGTGTGACTCATCGGTAGCCTAGAATGGAGTACGGGTATGCTCTATGTGAAGAGGTGTAGTCCGGATGAAGTATCCTTGGTGTTTCCAAGTAACAAAGTGAGAAATTTTGTGGTGTCATATGCCCTCAAGAGTGTTGAGATCACTTCTCGCTTCCAAAATTTCCCTCCCCTTTTCTATTTTCCCAAATTCTTTTCTCCCTTTCTTTTCCCTCTTCTATACTTACTTGTTTTCCCCTTTTCCTTTTTCCCTTCTACTCTCACTTTATCGTTCTATACTTAGTCATTTTTTAAAAAACGATGAGTTCCCGAGTTGGCAGACTTGCAGATCCTTATCTCCATCCACACCCTCGCATCACGAGTCCAGCCGACCGTTGCGCTATCCTATACTTAGCCGATTTTTAGCTGTGATATACATTTTGCATCCAAAATATCCGCGATCTAAATTTTGACCATTGGACCTCCCCCAACTCCTAAGTATCTCATCTCTCCTTTGTTAGGTCCGACTGACTGCATTTCAACACTTAGTCATTTTTCGACCTTCTGTAGTCATGGGTTCCTGGGTTCCCAGGTTCTCAAAAATATCAAATCCTATTTCTCTCTCATCCGTCCCTGCCACCTTCACATGTTTCCTAATACGCATTTAGTATGATTTAATGCTAATTACTCATCGTGTAGGTTCTGTAAAGATTGTCATTAATAAGCGAAGGGCTCGAGAAGATCTCCTATTAAAATGCATTAAACCAAGATATTGAAGAAGCTTTGTGTAATATTTCCATTGATCTAAAGGACCTGGAGGGTGAGCTTTTCAATATAAAAATCCAACATGAAATCAATGTGGCGCCAATGAAAAGCTACATCGAAGAGTGGTTTAAAAAATCTATCGACAAACTGACCGATGAAGAGCAAAAGACAGTTGAGACGGTTCCCATAGCCGTCGATGAAAGCAATAAAAGGACATTAGCAAGCAAGTGACAAAGAGAGAGATACCATCATAGTAAGTTCATACTGATCACATCCTTCTTTCTTTATCAAGTCATTCATCCAGTTACTCCACCTCTTTAAATAGAAAGGTTTAACCAAAGACTGATAATTTCATTTTTCTTCTTATGAGGTCTTGTTGTCTTCCGTCACCCACTTTCCTTCTTCTACAAAATTCATTCTTATACATATTTTATTTATGGTCTGTGGGAGCCCCAATCTCGTCTTTATGATAAACACATTTAAATTTCGGAGAATATGTAATAAACTATATATTTTTTAGAAATTTCAAAAGAACTATTTTCGGAACAATCTCGACTATACTTTGTAACCCAGTTTTCTAAATATAAAGTATTTAAGGTTGATCTATCATTATCTTTATTTGAGTTGCCCATGTATCACTCTATCAAATTTCTCTTATGCATGCAAATCATTTATTTTTATTTTTATGTGATCAGAAATCTTTAGCCACTATGATGGATGTGAGGAATTTTTGCTTATTTACTTTAAATGTGTGAATGTGTGTGGTTCCTGGTCCATTCTCAAGGAATTTCTTTAAAAGAAAATAAACACATTTTCCATTTTTGTATCTTTACTTTTTCTTTGATTACCATGACAGACTTCTGTAAAGTTCCACATTCTGAAGACCTAGAGTCCCATGAAATCATAACAGAGGAGTACCACCTCTATAAAAATGCAAGGGGATTTGTATCCTCGTGAGGTTGTCGTTTTGGTCCTAACGGATTCAATCGTCAACAAAGAGGTATATGATCATAAGGCACATTGTGGGGATGTGATAGGTGGTATCAAATCCAATTTGATGCAGGTTTTGGAAAAGTGTTGGTGAGATCTTCACCACTATCTCAACAATAGATGGTATCAGAGAAGTTTGGTGCTCCTCAACACTCTTATAGTTAGAACAATTGTGGTGGGGCACACTTACTGAGAAGGAATTTTTTTGCAAAGTTGGCTTGGTGAGAACATTCGCAGACTTGGTGAATTTTTCAGTGGATTGAATTAGTTCATCACAGACTTTGCATCAAACTTATGGAAGAGGTTTGGTTGACAATGCGGTGGAAGGTTGGTTTGGGCGCACACTTTGTATAGACCGGGATTAGATTTTGTGGTAATATGAAGCACTTGGACATGGCGGGTGATCACAGAACTCATCATAGAGTCAATAGAATAACAGACTTGGTTGGTTTGATGTGTGACAGAAGTCATTGTCATACATGTTTTTCACACCATGGAGAGACCAAGCATAGAGTTCATTGAATGAATCAAGCACTAGGGAAAGGTAGATGAATGCAAGATTCATCACATTACTTGTCCCATATCTAACCACAGAAGCAAGTGCAAAGGGTGATCACATAAGTGATCACAAAGGGGAGCATTTATGGGTTGCATCAAGGTGAAGCACTTGGGTGTGTTGAATGACTAGGGGTGATCTAGAGAAGCTCCACAATAGGTAGGGGTTGGGCATGTTCCATCATGAAATATTCATGTCATACATCACTAAGAATAGTAGTTGAGTTGAGTCGGGTTGTTGGATGAGTGGTTTGACCACAACCTTTGGATGAGGTAGCTTTTCACAGAGTTACAATAGCTAGTTAGCAACAATATGACTTGACAATCAGGTGGTGGGTGCATGGTACCTTGAAGTGGAAGAAGCAAAGGTGCAGAGATGGAAATGCATTGGAGATGAGTTCGATCGGTTGCATGCAAAGTTTAGTACTTGGACAGATTCATGAATTGGATGGATGGACTCAGCCTTGTATTGTAACTAAGGTCTTGCAAGTTTGTGGAGCTACAAACTATGATTTAGGAGAGTTCATGTGGAGATTCAGTTGCTTGGGCAAGCAAAGGTCCAAGACAACATACTTGAATCATGGTTGCAATAAAGGATTCCATTGAGAAAGGTATGATTGGTTTCAATTTCTTGCATTGTAATTTTCCTAAGTGTTGCAATGAGTTCTTTGAAGAAAAATTAGATGACTTGGTGGTTCAAGTGCAACTGTTTCCATGGTGAAAAACGACAGACTTGACGGTGACTCAAGTAGTGCATATTTGAAGAAGTCTTGTAGCAGTTTGGGATGCCTTGGCTAGGTGAATGTGAAGATATTTTGGGCGACCTACTTGGATGAGTATGATGGTGGACTTAGGAAAATTTGGATGCATCCATGGAGGTGGCTTGAGGACATTGCCTAACTCTTTGATGAGGCACGTTGGATAAGTCATTGTGGTGAAGTGGGCAGTGAAGTATGTTCGTGCTGAGATGAGAGGGTGGGTGAGGAGCCCTAGTGTTTGGTGCCTTAGCCAGATTTGTTGGGTCATGTGATAACTTGGCAGTTGCAACAAAAGTGCTAGAGTTTGAATGCTTGCAGGAGGTGCAAGACATTTTTGTTCTAGGAGACATGAGTCAGCAAGGAAGTCGACCAATAATTGTTGGTAGTCAACATAAATGGGAAGAATGCATACCAAGTGACTTGGGTGGTATTCTCTCACCTTTGGTATGGGACATTGGATGAGGCAGAGTGCACATTGGTGACTTGTTAATGATTGTGCGATGACTCATAGATTTGGGGGGGTTGTTGGTTGATATTGGTAGAGTATTGGTTTGAACATGCCTAAAACATGGAAGTTCTTTGGGGTGACTCATTATACTTGGAGCAATTTGGACAGTTCGTTGGGACATTTGAGGAGTAAGAGTGTGTTGTCCACACTCATCATAGATGTTGAGTTGTGGAGGGGTAACTTGACGAAAGAAAGTGAGTGGATGACTTTCCTTCATTTGGAGGATTGTGCGGACAGGTAGACTGTAGCATTAAGAGATTACTTGGGCATGGCTTTTCTCTTGCTTTGGGATAACATGGTTGAGGGTGATGTCTGACCATTCCAAGGCATAGATAGGTAGATGCACCAACATGGTCGGGTGATGAAATAGTGGGGAAAAGGAAGTCTAGACATGCAGTTCTTGGTGAAAATATTGGCTAACTATTCCATGAGGTGGACAATGGAGTCAAGTCGTCATAGAAGACTTTGTTTTGGGGTGACTTTATAGTGAAAAAAAGTGAGGGATGACCTTTCCTTGGTCTGAGGGTTGTTTGGATGGATCGAATTGTGAAAGGAAGTGACCAGTTTGTGCATGAGGGTGTGCAGTCTCAAGGAGTGTGATAGTTGGATTGGCCATTGAACTAGTTCACAAATTGGGCTAGAACAGTAGAATGAAAAGGGGGTCAAGAGTAAAAAAGCACTAGTAGGTTCGAAGTGCAACACTTAGACATTTTGGATCACCTACTTAACAAAGATTAGATGATGGAAGTTGTAATACCCTTGTTTCCCCAACTTGTAAATATGATTATATTTTACAAACAGGCTATTGGAAGACCGACTATGATGAAAATATTTATGTTATTAATGTAAAATGGAAAATTTTGAACAACTGTTGAAGGGTATTTCCTACATAGGTTATGATGCCATGAGAGGGAAACAATGAGAAAATTTCCCTTGCCAATTTAAAAACTCAAGAAAAATCCAGATTGTCCCTTTTTCTAGAAGTCTAGTTAATGGAGGAAGTTGGTAGTTGAAATATCAACTTCCCAGAATTATGAAAAGAAATGGGTGTTGTACCAGAACTACCTTGCCTCATAAGCATGGGCAGAAAAACACTCATCTAGAGGATTATGGGATGACCCACGAATGGGGGGACTTGACCCACAAAATCATGTTGAAGAAGGAAAGAAACAAGGGAAAAATCACGAGCATAGAATAGGGGAGACACTGAGTTGAGTCTGGGAACCATTTTCTGAGTAGATAGGAGTGTGAAAAACCTCTCTAACTATTAGAAAATAGAGAGAAATGATGAATTCTATTCATGTATCAAGAACCAATGGCAACGGTCTTCCATCTAGGCTGATAAGAGAGACTAATAAATTCTTGTAATTAGACTGAGAAATCATGAGGGGACTAAGAGGGAAGGGTGTTGAAGGACTGTTGGGAAGAGAAAGGCCTTCCTTGTGTTGTGCATGACAACTACTGAAACTCTTTGTGACAAGAGAAACTCCCTTTCTTGGTGTATTGAAGACCTGGGTTGTTGAGTTCATGTAGGTGAAGGAGAGTGGCCTTGATCTTTCTCATATGTTGAGTAAGAGAATTCCTCTCACGGAATCACAATATAGCTAGGGGATGGTCAGTTGAGGAATACACTAAGAGAAATTGTGTGTATGGTTGGGTGGAAAAGTGAACACCCTTTAAACAGTTACCAACTAATTCCAAATTTTAGATAAGTGTTTTCTGAGTTTTGTATTTTATTGACTAGTTTATTATATTATATGGATTTTATGTGCTAGATGCTTGCATAAATTATTCTCCTATTTAAATGTTGAAATTTGTGATTCTGATAGCTTGGTTGTGTTATCACATGAAGTTGTCAAGGGTCGTAGGTGTGTGTCGAAAATGCTTGAGTCTGTATCCTTTCCCTACCTCTCTCTCTCTCTTTCACAGGCCAAGTCTTAAAGTTTTCCCCCTTCGACTGTTAAAATCAGTTTTTTGTTTGCCACTTTTTATTTTAAGCAACCTAGTTTCTCTTGATGTCGTACCCGAAAGAAGTTTTGGCTCAAAGCCTTTCTGTTTTTCCTGGAGGATGAACGCTCGCCTCTTTTTTTTTAGTCTCTACTCCTTTTTTTTCCCAGCCCACAGAAAGTCTCCCAAGTCCTTGTTCACACAGGCCATAGCCATGTACATCAAGTGAAACTTTCATAATAGTCCATTTCAGGCTCAGAACACAAGCAACAAGTGGGTTCATTTTTCAGCGGTGGAGATCCCTCGTGGAGTTCATATCAGTGGCTCACGGGTATTCAGAATCTCAAAATTGCTCCAACTATAGTGCCAGAGAAAAAAGTATGAAGTCTTGAAGCTTGAAGCGAACATGAGCCATATATCTTGAGGGGGACAGGTGGCAACCGATCCGAGGGTTCGGGGAAATGATCTTCGGGAGATTTGAAGTGAGAAGTGCATAAAATTCCCAAAGATTTGAAGCCCGGACTCCCGAAACAACTATGGACCATTGATCTCAAATCAACAGGAGTCGTTGATCTTGGCAACAGTACCTTCGGAAACCCTGAAGTGTCGAAGGCCTGAAGTGAACCTGTACCATCCATTGGTGGGGACACACGGCAACAGATCATTCACTTCAGAGTTTTTCCTTCGATAGATTTGAAGTGAGAAGGGCGCAAAGTTCTTGAAGAGTCGAATCCTGAACTCCCGAAATGATCCGATCCATCCAAAGCAAGAAGACACATGGAGGCATATCCCTCACATCAGAATTCAGCACTCCAGAGGATTGTGGGAGTTAAGCATTGAGAAGTCCTGAAGAGTCGAGGTGTCTAAGTGTCGGAGTCTCGAAGCGCTGAATTGTCGAAGTCCTGAAGCGCCGAAGTGTCGAAGTGTCGGAGTCCCGAAGCATCGAAGCGTCGAAGTGTCGAAGTCCCGAAGAGCCGAAGTGTCGAAGCCCTAAAGTGTCGAAGTACCAAAGTGTCAAATTCCCGAACAGTCGAAGCCCCGGAGTGCCGAAGTCTTGAACAACCGAAGCCCTGTAGTGCAGAAGCGTCGAAGAGTCGAAGCCCCAGAGTTAAAGATCAAGCACCACGCGTCCTTTTAGATAGGACGAACATTATTTACTTCAGGAATCTGGGCTTCGAGAGTTTCAACATTTCGACTTCTGGTTTCATCCGAAGGGTTTTCTCCTGGAGTTAAGAATCAAGCATCGTGTGTCCTCCTCAAATCGACGGTCATCATTCACTTTGGAGCTTCAACATTTGTTTCAGGTCACCATGTCACTCTGAGCCCATATTTATGCCATCTCTACATGCAGACCCCTCTCGAGCTCCGAAGTCCAAAGTACGTGGTAGCCATCAGCGCAAACATGGGTCACCCTTATCAATCATGACACGTGGCATCCATCTGGTGCTAACACATGGCACTCTTTTCAAGTATTTTCGGACGTGTCTTCAACCTATTTTCGAGTGACACATGTCACCCCTCCGTCTGCAACATGTCATCATAGTGACGTCAAGCCTCCACATCAGATCATCCTCCAGGAAGTGTTATTGTTCAGTGCCAAAAGCAACGCCCCACCCCAAAGCACAATTTTAATAGATCCTAAAGTTGGCAGGCATATAAATCTAGTGGTGGCACCAGATCTAACAGGTGCGCCCAGATCGCAGATGGAGACCAGATCGATGGCCATGCTTCATTGCGGGGACGCAACTTGCTCGATCAATAAAATTATTGAGCGGTCCCACAATTGAAACTGTGGTTTGACGAAAGTGATACGTGGCAGAAGGCAGTGGATTGCGGTCCCAAAATCGGTGTGAGTTCAAACCGCTTTTGATGGCCCCGCAATCACGTCCTCATATAGCATCCAATCCGAGAGAAATGCATAGCCTCCCCCTAGGCACTAAGCCTCGTCCCGATCTCGAGGGTTCAGTTAATAAATGAAAGGACTGGTGGTTGAAACCTCAACTCACTCAGTAATTAGAAGGTGTGGAGGAGTCGACCATGGAAAATAGAGTTGTCAGCCCAAGGTACCCCTGTGGACGAATTTTACTGCAGACCCATGTTGGTATGAGATCATGTCTGACAGAGGGATGCACGCTCAGTCTGACAGAAGAAATCACAGATGAAAGGCTTTGAATGTAGTATCTAGGTTACACTCTTGGTAGTGGTGGACTAGTCTAAGTATAAATAGGTAGTTTTGATATTTTGTTAAGGTCGTCAATTGGTTGAGCAGAGATCCCTATCTTGCAATATTTGATGCTAGAGTTTTTCTCTGGTTATGTATAAAATTTGAGACTTTCACATTAATAGAAGTCAACCTCTTTTCATCTCTCTGTAAAAACTATGATAAAACACTCGGGCGTGGAGGATCGAGTCGAGGGTTGTGATGCTATTGTAATGTAGGTTTGATTACAGTGGTATCATGACCAGTTTTAGTCAGCTCCCCTGTTATCTTATTTCTCCTCACACTAAAAGGCTCGGGCATAGAGGATCCAGTCGAGTTGCTGTAGTTGCATCATGATGTAGGTTTGATCATTATGTTGTTGTGACTGTGTGCCTGTGACATATTTCAGTTTCTGAAGCTTGAGTTCAAGAGCGTTCTTGAGCCTGAGTTTTTCTTCACCAAGTTGCTTGAAGGTCGGATGCCCATAGATGACTTGTCCACTTTCTCACTAAGTATTCCTTCTTCTCACCCTTAAACTCAATTCACTCACTGAAGTTAATGAGGCCCTCACTTCCCTGTGTATTTCCTGCCTAGTTTCTATGTTGAAATCATTCATGTATCGAGTTTAGTCCATTTGACCTCCATTCATAAATCAAACATCCACTGAAATTTCTGATGGGTACTGGACTTATCCTCCTGCTATTCGAGGGTGACTCTCAGTGCTAACATTCATGGCGTCGTTGTCAGGGAACGAATTGAATACTTTTCCCTGAGATAGAACGACAAAGAAATTATGATTATGAAGGTGCATCATATATCAGTGACTTGAAGATTGCAACTTGCACCTGGCGACTCTACTGTTTTAGTTGTGGTCCCCAAAAGAAGACACATGAGGTCTACTCCATAGTTGCCTCTAGCAACACCTGAAGCTGACCCAGAGAAGATTATCAAGAAAGGAAATATTTCTCGTGAAGGATTTTATTGTTGTCCCAGATTGAAAAGCTCCCTGGGAAGAACAATATTTCAGAGATCTAGTTTTAGATGGTGAACCAATGTTGGACACATTATTTTGATGGGTCATCTTTCACCATGGCGACTCCACTGTTTTGAAATGGAAAAGATTTTAGCTCAGAGGTTTGCCTTCTATGATTTTTCAGAAATAGTTGGTTTCCCTAATCCACTGCCTGATAGAGATTAATGGGAAGGAAGCCTTCCTAAATTCCAAGGAAAAGAGTGGGAAGCACCAACTAAGCATTTGTTGGACTTTCATGAATTTATTCATTGACTTCATATCGTGCATGAAGATGTTCAGATTAAGATTTTCAAGTATTCATTACAAGGGATTGCTCATGATTGGTTTCGATCTCTTCCCATTGCAAGCATCATCTCTTTGACGGGTTTTCATGCAGCTTTCAATTCGTTTTGTAAAGATTTTTTCTCAGCTGAGTATCTTTATGAAAACGGTTGTGATGAGTTTTCTTTTCTTTATAAATATTCGGCCTGTCACAAAGACCAGATTTGTGATGAAGAATTTATTGTGAAGGAAAGTGTTTTCCATGAAGATTGTGAGGTGTTGAATGATATTCATTATGATATAAATAACATAGAAATGTTTGACATCATGTCAGATGTATTTGTTTTTTTAAGCATTCTTGAAGATCAACATGTCTCTTTTGAATATTCCAATGTCGAAGAGCAGGTGTATTCTGCAATAGATATTTCTCATGACTGTGAAGCTAAGATAGATGATAAGCTAGTGACCAAAGCTAGGGAAGATTCCTCTATATTTTTTCCTAGCTTTTTAGAATTGAAGGCGGATTTTGCTTGTTTCTCTTATGAAGGAAATGTAGAGGATGTTCCGGTCCTTGAAACAAATGTTTTTGGCAGCCCTGCTTATGATGGAGAAGTGATTCCAAGTACTGACCAAGAACAACCAACTTTTGATGAATATCCCAACGAAGATGATGAAGAGCGGTGATTTTACATGGTTCATGTATATGATGATTATGAATCTGATCCTTGGGAGAGCCATGAAGGAGAAATGGAAGAGCTAAATGTGTAGTTTATCTTCTGTCCAGAGCATGTAAATGAGAAGATATCACCTGGGATTAACCAACCTGCATGAGTTCTCCACCCACATGTACACTCTGAGAACATCAAACGATGGGTGAGCAACAATGTAGGACAGGAGTTAATTTCTTACTAGTTGAGATTTCTTGATTATAAATTTTGTGACCCTGTGGGGTTATATATGGAGCTGTGTTTTCCAAAAGCATTGGAGCCTACAAAATTATTCGTCTTATCATCATTTGGGGGTATTTTCAGTGTTCAAAGACATGTTTTCTTTATGATATCATACTTCCTTTACTTTTTGTGGATCATTTGCAGTGAAGAAAATAATCATATTACCACACAGTCTGGATGGCTATGGTGGAATTTTGCTTTCACCTAGCATGTTGTAAAAATCAGTTAGCCTAGGATTGTACATAAAGAAGCTCCCTCTGGAGCCCATGTGTTTGTTTTCATTTTTTAGTAGAGTAGTGTACATATTTCCCTGTTTCCTTCAACGAAATTTTTGAGCTAGACTCCATAGCCCAACAACACAAGGCACTGGAACTGTGCATTCTTGGAAACTCACAGGGATCATGCCATCCCCTATGGAGCCAAATGTTCTCACATGAAGTCGTCAAGGGCTGTAGGTGTGTGTCGAAAATGATTGAGTATGTATCCTTTCCCTACCTCTCTCTCTCTTTCGTAGGCCAAGTCTTAAAGTTTTTCCCTTTCGATAGTTAAAATCGGTTTTTTGTTTGCCCCTTTTTGTTTTAAGCAACCTGGTTTCTCTTGATGTCTTACCCAAAAGAAGTTTTGGCTCAAAGCCTTTCTGTTTTTCCCAGAGGATGAACACTCGCCTCTTTTGTTTCAGTCTCAAGTCCTTTTATTTTCCCAACCCACAGCAAGTCGCCCAAGTCCTTGTTCACACAGGCTGCAGCCATGGACATCAAGCGCAGCTTTCATAACAATCCATTTCGGGCTCTGAATGCAAGCAACAGGCGGGTTTAGTTTTCATCGGCAGAGATCCCTCATGGAGTTCATATTAGTGGCTAGCGGGTATTCAAAATCTCAAAATTGCACCAAGTATAGTGCCATAGAAAAAAGTCTGAAGTCCCGAAGCCCGAAGCGAACATGAGCCATATATATTGAGGGGGACAGGTGGAAACCGATCCGAGGGTTTGGGAAAATGAGCTTCGGGAGATTTGAAGTGAGAAGTGCATAAAATTCCCAAAGAGTCGAAGCACAAAATCCTGAAAAAACTATGGACCGTTGATCTCAAATCAACAGGAGTCATTGATCTTGTTGACAGTACCTCTGGAAGCCCCGAAGTACCGAAGGCCCGAAGTGAACCTGGACCATCCATTGGCGGGGACACGCGGCAGCAGATCATTCACTTCGGAGTTTTTCCTTCAAGATATTTGAAGTGAGAAGGGTGCAAAGTTCTAGAATATTCAAAGCCCGAACTCCCGAAATGATCTGAGCCATCCAAAGCAAGAAGACACGTGGAGGCAGATCCCTCACTTTGGAATTCGACTCTCCCGAGGATTTTGGGAGTTAAGCATTGAGAAAACCCGAAGAGCTGAGGTGTCGAAGTGTTGGAGTCCCGAAGCGCTAAAGTGTTGAAGTCCCAAAGCATCGAAGTGCCGAAGTGATGGAGTCCCAAAGCGCCGAAGTGTCGAAGTCTCGAAAAGCCGAAGTGTTGAAGCACCAAAGTGCCAAAGTCCCAAAAATCCAAAGCCTTGGAGTGTCGAAGTCCCGAACAACTGAAGCCCCAGAGTGTCGAAGCGTCGAAGAGCTGAAGCCCCGGATTTAAATATCAAGTGCCATGTGTCCTTTCAGATCGAACGAACATTATTTACTTCAGGAATCTAGGCTTCCGGAGTTTCAACATTTCGACTCCTTGTTTCATCCGGAGTATTTTCTCCTGGAGTTAAGAATCAAGCGTCATGTGTCCTCCTCAAATCGATGGTTGTCGTTCACTTCGGAGCTTCAACATTTGTTTCAGGTCGCCACGTAACTCCGGGCCCATATTTATGCCAACTCTACATGCATACCACTCTCAAACTCTGAATTCCAAAGTACGTGGCAGCTGTCAGCATAAACATGGGGCACCCTTATCAGTCATGACACGTGGCATCCATCTGGCACTGACACATCACACTCTTTTCAAGCATTTTTGGATGTGTCTTCAGCCTATTTTTGAGTGACACATGTCACCCCTCCGTCTGTGACATGCCAGCATAGTGACGTCAGGCCTCGACGTCAGATCATCCTTGAGGAGGTGTTATTGTTCAACACCCCACCACAAAGCACAGTTTTAATAGATCCTAAAGTTGACAGGCGGATAAAATCCAGCGGTGGCGCCAGATCTAGCAGGTGCGTCCAGATTGCAAATGGAGACCAGATCAACAGCCACACTTCATTGTGGGGATGCAACTTGCTCGATCGATAAAATTATTGAGGGGTCCCGCAATTGAAACCGTGGTTTGGCGAAAGTGATACGTGGAAAAAGGCGGTGGATTGCGGGCCCAAAAGAGGTGTGAGTTCAAACTGCTTTTGACATCCCCGCAATCACATGCTCATATAGCATCCAATCCGAGAGTAGTGCATGGTCACCCCCTAGGGACTAAGCCTCATCCCAATCTCGAGGGTTCAGTTAATAAATGAAAGGACTAGTGGTTGAAACCTCAACTCACTCAATAATTAGAAAGTACGGAGGAGTCGGCCATGGAAAATAGAGTTGTCAGCCCGAGGTACCCCTGTGGATAGATTTTCCTGTAGACCCATGTCGATATAAGATTGCATCTGACAAAGGGATGCATGCTCAGTCTAACAGAAGAAAGCGTGGATGAAAGGCTTTGAATGTAGTAGCCAGGTCGGACTCCTGATAGTGGTGGATTGGTCTGAGTATAAATAGGTAGTTTTGATATTTTATTAAGGTCATCAATTGGTTGAGCAAAGCTCCCTATCTTGTAATATTTTGATGCTAGAGTTGTTCTCTCGTTATGTATCAAATTTGAGATTTTCGCATTAATAGAAGTCAACCTCTTTTCATCTCTCTGTTAAAATTGTGCTAAAACACTCGAGTATGGAGGATCCAGTCGAGGGTTGTGATGCTATTGTAATGTAGTTTTGATTATAGTGGTATCGTGACCAATTTTAGTTATCTATCATGTTATCTTATTTCTCCTCACACTGAAAGGCTCGGGCATGGAGGATCCAGTCGAGTTGTTGTAGTTGCATTGTGATGTAGTTTTGATCATTATGTTGTTGTGATTGTGTGCCTATGACATATTTCAGTGTCTGAAGCTTGAGTTCAAGAGCGTTCTTGAGTCTGAGTTTTTCTTCACCAAGTTGCTTGAAGGTCGGATGCCCATAGATGACTTCTCCACTTTCTCACTAAGTCTTCCTTTTGCTCACCCTTAAATTCAATTCACTGACTGAAGTTAATGAGGCCCTCACTTCTCTGTGCATTGCCTGCCCAGTTTCTGTGTTGAAATCATTCTTGTATCGAGTTTAGTCCATTTAAACTCCATTCATAAATAAAACATCCACCGAACTTTATGATGGGTATTGGGCTTATCCTCCCGCAATCTGAGGGTGACTCTAAGTGCTAACAGGTTGGATGGGAAAATCTGAAGTAAATTTTGGGAATCATATGTTGTTGTTAGTTTTCTTCTTGTCCCTGTCTAGAAAAAGAGTGTTGTGAGTAATGGATCCTTACTTAAATGAGGGACAGAGCACTGGTTGAACACTAGCAGTATTCTATATGAACAAATCCCCAAATGTTAGTAAAATCAAGCCACCATATCCTTCACAAATAAACTTGGTGACTATGAATGTGCAATTTTTTGTTATAAACTTGAAGGTTGGGCATAGGACTTTGGCCTCTCTATTGGTCTGGGAAACCTGCTAGACCTAAAACATGAAGGAAAATCAGATCCCCGTTTGACAATGAAAGAAAAGGCCGGACATTAGAGAAAAGGCAAAGTATATTTACAAATAAACATTAAGAAAGGAATAAGAATGCATTTAAATTTCTAAATTTGAAATAAAAATGAATTTAGAAATTGACATATTGTGAACAATTAAATCTTTCCTTTGAATTTGATAAGAAACCAATTATACTTGGATTTACACTGTAAAATTGATTTCCAAAGGGAAAGAGTTGGGAATATTAGGTAATCCCTAAAAACTAGCAAATGAATGCTTGTAATTAGGAGACTGGTAAATTTTAGTGAACACAAGATTTTACTAGAGAGGATTTTTACTTCCATGGCATGCAAATACTATAGAAATTAAGGCAAATAAATAAATAACATAAATTTGTAATGAGAATGTGCATTCCATATTTTTGGGTGAATTTGGAACAAATAGTAAATTCTGGTAAATACTCGTAAAATTCCTAATTTACCAACCAAATACCCTATTGTAAATTAATGTATTTGCAAATTAAAAATTCTTAGCCTGGTGTGCGAATAATGGAGATTGAGAATTTCTCTGAACTACACAAAATTTCCGTAATTATGAAATTCATACTTTACTCAGACATATCGGCACCCTTGAAGGAAATTGTATTATTCAAGTATTTCTATTTATGAGCACTCAAATGCTTGGAGTTTATAAACTCTCTTATTTTCTCGATGCAAAAATATGCTCATAATTATATTTATTAATATTAATAGAATTTGCATTCCATGAGACCACAGAGAATGGAGTTTTAACGTTATAACACTATAATGGTTTGGCACAAAGTCCAAAACCATTTGGAGTGATGGGGAAAGTGTGTTTGAATAAAGCTCGAAGCCTTTAGTGTGGTAAGTGTTATAAAATTCAATGTTAAATCCAACCTTTTTGGAGTCCAACCATCAGAGAGAAGAGAAGGGCACGTTTGAATGAGGTGTAAAACCGTCAGAGCGATGACAAGAGTGTTATTAAGCATATAAATACATTTTATAATATAAACCCTTGCCTTCTCATGATTGGTCATCAGAGTAATGAGAAAGGAGTGAAGGCATGGATTGAAATGGCCTAGAATATATATATTTTAATGATTAAGTATTGTAATATTTTATAATATCATGTGCATACATTTTCAGAGTATAACCGTTTGATAAATTAAATGGACACACATGAATGGAGTCCAAGAATTAAGAGTCCGAGAGCTAAGGTACCAAGACCTTAAATTATTATAATATTATAATAGTTCAACATGAATTTCCAAAACCACGTCGGAGTTGATCATTCAGAGGAATGGGAAGGGTGCACGTTAAATACCTATGAAATACTTGAGGAATCATGTTATAAAATAAGATATAAGTTCATTTTTCCTTAGAGTTGATTGTCAGACAAACAAAAGGAGCACGCACAAATAAACTATGAAGATTCAGAGTGTGATGGCATAGTATTTATAAGATTTTCAAATATATTATAACACATTATTTTCCCTTTTGTAATTGGTTGTCGGAGAAATGAAGAGGGTGTATGTGAGGGATGCCCTAATTAATTGAGATAATAAAATTTTACGAATATTATATTTCTCCCTTTATTTTCTCATATATATATATATATATATATATATATATATATATATATATATATATATATATATATATATTGAATTACGTGAAATTTTGGTATGGATTTATAAGCCGAGTTCTTGGATTAACACACAATTCAAGGATTATAATCTTAAGTACATTCCAGCCTAATTAATTATATCAGAACATAATATAAATTATGTTATAATATAATTAATTAGCTTATAATATAATCATTGCAATAATGGCACTTAAGTGAATTATTCGACAAAGTAAAAATGTGTTTACGGGGGTAATTAGCTTGTGGATAATAATTATCCCTAGTGAGGTTTAAGTAATTGAATACTAAAGAGTGATGTTTTAAGAAACATTAATTAAGTATTTTTAATCGGTGTATAGGAGAGGGACAAATGGCATTATCTAGTCGAGTGAGCCTATGCACCTTATGGTGACATGGTGAGTCGTGACATGTCCATGTGTCGAGTGGATACTAAACCATATATCACATTAAGAGACAGAGAATTGATGTCGTGGATAATGTGGTTACCAACAAGGTAGCCAGGGCACCCTTAGGACGATAGATGTCGATCATTAATAGGTTGATGAGTTGAGTGGAGTACAGTAAGACATGTTATCCCCATTTTGTGGGATAACTAAGGAGATGATGTCTTGAGTCCCTCAGGTTGTAGATATGGAGTGTCAAGAGACAACATGACTAGCAGTGTCCACTTGCACATATGGAATCATTCTATATCATCACAGTTTAGATCCATCGCACCAGCTAGCTTCTGAAAGGCACATGGGTCTTGTTCCATGCGATACAAGTTAGGTATTGTGGCAGGTAATCACCCTAATATTTGAGGCATTTAAGCATGTTGTATTGAAGTTGTTTTCGATTATAGAATGTATTCTTGGACATTATGCTTTTGACCTTATTTCACCTTGGTGAGTGTCATCGATTTCCTAGTAAGTGACCAACTTTTGGGGAAGGGGTGCAACTAGGGGTCCTTTGCGGGGTCATCGTACCATTCCTTACCATAATTATCACTTTCCACTCATTTCATTCCCATCACATTTCCCTCTTCTAGGCCCTTTGACCTTAGTGACTTAAGAAGGGCATGTACCTCATTTCATGGGAAGAAGGAGCTAAAGGCCTAGGGGGATGGTGGCTGGAAAAAGTTAAAAGTCTAAAATATAGACCTTTTATATGCTCTCCCAAACAGGTCTTGAGAACAATGAAAATCTTCTCTTAAAATAATTGAAGGCCTACAAAAGATCAAACACATAATAAATATCCCACTTCAATGAAATGCTAACACTAGTGTATTACAACGCTTTGATGGTTACCCCTATGGAACTTTGTGGACCTCTTCTTTCAAGTGACATTGTGTTACTACCCCCCAAGATAATCAATTCACTATTGGGAGTGCACACGTGTTTGGATCATTAATTAATTAATAAATGACAATAAATGGGCTTGGAAAAAGGTTGCATTGAAGAAGAATGTGCAACACACCCCCTACAAAGACACCCATGAATGAGATAATACGAGCCCGTGTATGTCATGAAACTCATTGACCTATGAATTCTAACAACGTATCCACCCCATCATCCACTACATGACTATGAAAGGGAATCCTTGGGAGCATCCCTTACTTGAGAGTTTTGGTCTACCTAATAGGACTTTTATGACACCCCTCCCATACCTAAACTTGGTCAATTGTATAGGGTCTTTGAGCACTTGTTTAATTTGATGAGGTAGTTTTGATGCACATGTTTAGGTTCCTTATTTATTTGATGTGGTTGTCACTTTCCATGATATTTTGACTTGATATCCTCGGAGGGCGTACCCTTTTGTTTTGTAGGACCTTGTTTGGTGGACAGTTTTGGAGGAACAAGTCTAGCTTGGGTTTCCATGGGGCTTGAAGCCCACAGGTTGGATGTCAAGGGCCCTCATGTTGGATCATGATGACTTGCCTTTGGAGGCCTAGAATAAATCATGGATGACCTTACCTTGCCCCTATTACCGAAATGACTTTCCTAGGAGAGGCAAGACATCACTTTTGGAGGCTTGACATCACCTAGGGATAGGGTTTGGTGATGATGGAGGTGTTGCTCATTGACAATTGGCATGCTTTGACCAGAAGAGCCCCAACGACCTCCACTTTCTTCTCCAAAAATTTGGAAAAGTGTCAAAACGTCTCCCTAAAGGGGTGACATCATCTTGTTTGAGGGTTTCTAATGTGCAAAAGTATGAATTAAAAATTATTATTTGTGTAAAGGGGTAAGATAAGGGTTGTTGACCCATTATCTTATATTTTACCCTAATTAAGTGGACAAACTATATTTTAAACATTTTGTATAAATAAGAGAACATGTGAATCTCATTTCATAACATAACTCTCCCATTGTGAGAAATATTTGGCTAAAATTTGCGCCCTCTTTGGGAAACCTATTCTATCTTGTGATTTTGTCTTGGTTTCTTTATGATATTGGTGGAAGAAGTAGTGTGCTACCTCTCTTGGAGATTTTCTTTGTCATTTGTGGTGGATTTATCTTGGTAAGAGGAGGTTTATCTTGTCATTTCTTGGACTAGGTAAGGATTTATCTTGTTGATGCTTCATTGCTTGGTTACGATTTTGATATGCTATATTTCTTGGGGAGTATAAGGATTTGCATCCCCACCATTATCTATCATTTTTGTCTAGAAGTTATTTGTTGCACAAGGTTTTACTAGGATAAGTAAAAGGGTTTACACCCTCCTAGTATCTCCTAGTTAGCATTTGTTTTCCTTGTGGAGTAAGAGGGTTTACACCCCCAAGGAGATAGCATTGTTATCTCTTTATTTACTCTAATCCACAACCCAAAAACTAAAGGAACTAGTGTGATTTCATTGGAGAAATAAAATATTACATTGGTTAACGTGAAATTTTGGTTTTTGGAGGTTGTCTAAATTGGAATCAATTATTTGCTCTATGTGCTTGATTGAGCCACTAGGGTGTCATATTTAGATAATTAATTATTTCTTATTTTATAAAACTTCATCTACAACCATTAGGGATGCATAACCCCCAACACATTTCCGTTCATAACTTGTTTTTCAACCGTCAAAATTTGATAAGAGTTTGTCACATTTATCTACTTGTCCTAGCATAACTTTTGGGTGGATTCTTTGTGAGTTTTGGTGGTTGGATTTATTGTTGTAACAACTTTTTTTCTACATCCATAAGGCTGAAAATCTCTCTACAAACACGCTTTATTACAACCTAGTTTCATTTCTAAAGTCTTATGCTTTCATTCTTGAGTATCACTAGTGTTTATCTAACTTATCTCTTGTATAATTTGTTGGAATTTTAGCCATTATTTAGCATCTTTAACACTTATTCTCTTGTTTATAGACATTGTTGTTTACTACTACAATTAGGGAAAACAAGCCTAACTTGTTTGTCCACCTAATATTATACATATATGCTCGGCTTGTTCTTGTGTCTTGGGTAGGTACAACATTATTGCTAAGTGTTCCTATCTCTTGGCAACCATTGGATACCACCAAGACTCTTTCCCAAGCCTTTCCACATATTCTATATTGACCTATAGGGAGGTTTTCCTTCATATCTTCACTTTCCATCTCATTTCCCCCAAGGTCATTGGAATTCCCCCCTTGAGGTGATTTTATCATCTCTAAAGTGACGGGAATACCTTCCTAAGGTGACAATGGGTAGGTGTTCTCAAAGTTGTCTCCATTTTGTGGTTGGATCGGGATTTTCCCAACCTACAACTTGTGTGATAAAAAAACAAATAGACCTTAGGTGTTGAATGGATCTTAACCTTCAATCGGGAGATCTTGAGTGCATCAAGATCGTCCATTGAGGAAAATGGAATATTCCTCAATACCTTGGGTTCGAAGCAGTGAGGTTATGTGAATTTCTCAAACTTTGAATGGATAGTGTAACGTACCCAACCTCGCACATGTCTGACATGTCACACCAAGAACGCACCTCATGGATGATTTTGAATCTCTGATAACAATTAGTTAATAAAGAAGCATGAAATACATACATGCAATGATCAAGATTCATACTACAACATAAAAGACATGCACAATATACCATGCACAACATTAACTAACAAGCATGCATATTATAAGTATAAATCTCATGTATAATAATTCAATACGTAGAGGAAATAAATACACAAGCAAAGGAAAACATAACAGATAGAACTTATCTTTTATATAAGAGAACTATCGACTGGCTGCAAACCAAGGATGTTCCACCCAACCGAAGACATTATTGTTCCAAGTCTCAACAACAATGTCACCCCCGATCCAAGGTTATGAATCCACAAGGATGGTTCCAGAGTGTTACTCGACTTCCCAAATCATTCAGCACTCAAGCTCTCACAGGATTCTCCAACACTCACAGCAATCCAAGTACCCAACTCTCTTCTACCCAACGTGCAACACCCAAGAGAATGGACCTCTACCACGTAGTCCCTTAGGTAGTCCTTCTCTTTCCAGGGCTCCATTGACGCTGGTCTAGAATCTCCATGCTGAGACTCTCAAGACTCGCAGTTGTGAGAAAAGTTGAACACAGACCAAGCATCTCAGACATGCAGGCTTCAAATCATGGCCGGATTACACCAACAATCTCTACAACCAACAAAATTGTGGATGTTCTTCAATGGTCTGATTTCCTTTCCCAAGCCAAACGTGAATGAGGAAATATGAGTGAGTGAAGGAATGAATGGAGTGCAGACTCCACGAGAGAGGATGAATAGTGAACAAAATCAGGTGAATGAATGCATGAGGTGACCAGCAACAACACCTGAATGGAGAAGGGAATGAGAGTGAGCTAATGACCAAAATGAATAAGAGAATTAACCAATCGGAGAACCCCTTCCAATGACCAAGGACGGGTTTTTGTAACTCATGGGATCAAGAATCTCTTGGCCTTCCCTCCAAGATCTCATGTAACCAATTTCCCCCATTACACAAAATGGGTAATATAAAATAAATACTTATTTCTTCAAGCCCCCTCTCTTGTGGAATGATAGCCCCCTATAACTCTAGTCCTTGTCTGTGTAGCAACAAACGATGCATTTATTATTAATAATGATCAAAACATTACATTTATTAGACACACTGACATATTTTAATTGTTTGGGCACTCTGGCCTCTCATCAATTAACAATACATTATTTAATATGGGGGCTCAAAACCCAGGGTGTTACATCTCCTCCCCCTTATTTTGGCACTATCCTTAGTGCATATACAAAACATGAATCAAAATTCCAAAATTTATTCAAAAAGTTGTGGGTACTTTGTCTGCATGGCATATTCATGCTCCCACATAGCATCTTTAGGACCGTAGCAGGTCCACTGAACTTTTACCAGCTATATAACTCGATTCCGAAGCATTTTGACTTTTTTTTCCAATATTTGCACTAGTTGGACCTGAAAATATCTCGTTGTCTCTACCTGAATCAGATGACAATCAATAACATGGTTAGGATCATGTACATATTTATTTAGCAAAGAGACATGAAATACATTATGCACATTCATGGAAACAGGCAATGCAAGCATATATGCAACTAGCCCTATTATGTCCAATATCTCAAATGGACCACAGAATCTGGCTGCCAGCTTTGTACAACTACCCAACTTCAAAGAGTTCTTCTTGGGCTTTACTTTCAAAAGCACATGCTCTCTTACTTTAAATTCTCTTGTTGTCCTATTCTTGTCGGCATAAACTTTCTGTCTATCTTGAGTTGCCTTTAAATTCTGCTTAATCTTAACAATCTGGTCTTCCATCTCCTTGAACAACTATATTCCAAGTACCACTCTATCTGTTGGGTTGTCCCATCTTATTGGAGTATTGCATTTTCTACCATACAAGGATTGAAATGGGATCCTCTTCAACGAATCTTTATACCCATTATTATAGGCAAACTCAATCAAGTGTAAGTAATATTCCCACTTATATGGCTTATCCATCACATACATTCTCAACATGTCTTCAATTACTCGATTGACCCTTTATGTCTGCCCATCTAACTGCAGATGGTATGTTGTACTAAAGTTCATATTTGTACCAAATCCTTTGAATAATCATTTCCATAAATTTGAAGTAAACTTTGTTTCTTTGTGTAAGACAATTGTCTTAAGTATCCCATGCAACCTAGCAATTTCCCTCATGTAAATTTATGCAATATTAGTTGTTGTATGAGTTGTTTTCATAGGAAAAAAATGAACATCTTTGGTCAATTTATCAACCACTACTATGATTGAATCGTGTTTCCTTGCTGTCCTTGGAAACTTTGTTATTAAATCAATGGTTATCACTTCCCATTTCTTCTCTGGAATTGGTAATGGTTGTAGCAAACTCGTTGGGTGTCTATGCTCAGTCTTTAATCTCTGACATTCCATACATCTGGTGATGTAATCAGCAACATCATTTTTCATCCCCGACCAAAATAATTGGCTTCTTACTGCTGTAATTGTTTTCTGGTAACCGAGATGTCCAACATATGGAACATTATGCATTTCCTTTAATACCAAATTCCTAAATTCTTCGGAACTAGGAACATAAATTCTATTTTTATGCATAAGTAATCCATCTTCCTTCATCTCATACTCTTTCATTTTCTATTGTACATATTCTTTCTATAAGTTTTCATTTACTTGTAGTTAATGTTGATCCGCAACAACAACATCTAAAATTCTTCTCTTCAAGTCTGACTGATGCAAACTGACAGTTGTAGCATGCATGAGATGCACTCTTCTACTAAGTTCATCGGCAACTTTATTTTCTTTTCTTTTGATATGCTCGATATCAAAGTCGTATTCACTTAGAAATTTCAACCATCTTGTTTTCTTGGCATTCAAAGTTGGTTGTTCAAAAAGATACTTCAGACCACTATGGTTTGTTCTTAATTCAAATCTCTATCCCATGAGATAATACCTCCACGTCTTCAATGTGTGAACAATGGAAGGAAGCTCCAAATCATGTGTGGCATAATTCATCTCATGTTCCTTAAGCTTTCTGAACTCATAGCTAATGACATACCCATTTTGAGTGAGGACTCCACCAAGCCCGCCCTTGTATGCATATGTACATACCACAAAATTCTCATTTGGGTCGGAAATCTTCAAAATAGGTGCACTAGTAAGTAATTCCTTCAACGAATTAAAATTTTCTTCACATTTTGTTGTCCATTCAAATTTAATTCCCTTATTTTGCAAAGAAGTGACGGGATGAACAATCTTAGAGAAACCTGCTATAAATCTTATGTAGTAACCAGCTAACCCCATAAAAGATCTTACTTCTGGAGCATTCCTAGGCGTTGTTCATCCTCTAATGGATTCAATCTTCTTTGGATCCACTACTATACCATGTTCTGAAATAATGTGCCCCAAGTAATGGATATGTTCTTGATAAAAATAACACTTACTCAGAGTGGCATACAATTGTTGTTCCCTCAGCACTTGCAATACCAATCTTAGGTGATGTTCATGCTCATTTTCATACTTAGAATAGACAAAGATGTCATCCGGGAATACTATGACAAACTTATCTAAGTAATTTCTAAATATGTCATTCTTTAAGCACATAAAGACAACTGGTGCACTGGACAATCCAAAAGGCACCACTACAAATTCATAATGCCCATACTTGGTTCTAAAATTTGTCTTATGGATATATTCTTCTTTGATTCTTACATGATGGTATCATGATCTCAAGTCTATATTGGAGAATATATTTTCCCCTCTTAGCTGATCAAAGAGGTCATCAATTCTGGGTAGAGAAAACTTGTTTTTTATAGTAGACTTATTCAGCTGTCGAAAGTCGATATACAACCTCAATGTTCCATCCTTCTTTTTGATAAAGTGTATTGGTGCTTCCCAAGGTGAAACACTTGGATGTGTGTACCCTTTCTTCAACAATTCCTCCAATTGCATTTGTAATTTTTTTAACTCTAGTGTGCTCATTTTGTAAGGTGTTTTTGACATCGGAGCAACTCTTGGCACTAGATCAATAGAGAAATCTATCTCCCTTTTTGGTGGCAACCCTGGTATTTCTTGGAATACATCCTTGAAATCTTATAGTATCGAGAAATATTCAAGGCTTGGCCCCTTTGTATCTTTTATCTCCTCCACATGGGGTGAATAAAATTGACATCCTTTTCTAAAACATCTCTTCAATTGTAAGGCTGAAATCTCCCTTATAGAGATGGGTTTTGGAACTTCTTTCATAGTGCTATGTTTTTCATCTCCATCAAGACATGCAAATGTCTTTCTATGACAATCTAGGAAAACATGATGCTTGTCCAACCAATCCATTCCAATTATAATATCATAAGACCCCAATGGTATGATATTTATATCAACACTAGTATTCACACCATTAAAACTTATGGAACAACTTCTGACCACCTCATGGATTCTCCTTTTGGTTCCATTGGCTGGTTGAACCAAACTTGATTTTCCAAGCTTACTTTTCTCCAAATTCAATCTATCCACTATCTTAGGATCAATGTAGCAATGAATTTCCCCTGAATCAATTAGAATAGAAACATGATGATTTATGATCTTACCTTCCACCTCGATCATGGTGGATTGGTATTCTGCTTGTCAGTCATCTAAGGATGCATAAATTATTCCCATGTATTCGATTGTTGTAGCCTCTTGGATGTTGTGCATAGCCTTCACTCTGTCCCTTTTTTGTGGGAAATCCTTGTACAAGTGATCTTCTTTGCATCCCCAACATTGGATTGGTGGTCTTCCCCTTTTTCCCAAGGAGTCTTCTTTCTTGGATTCATCCTTAGCATACTGATCTTGTTGATTTTTATTAGGCTCATTTCTGTTGAAAGGAGGTTTGAATCCCTTCTTCCTCTGATTAGACTTCTCCTTCTTCTTATCTTTCCAAGATTTCTGCATGGACTCTCTGCCTTGGCCTTGCTCATACAGGTATTTAGCCTTCTTGATGGCCTCAGTCAAGGTCTTAGGCTCATCATACCGAATATTTTCTTTATAAAAGGTTGGAATTCCACTCAAAAACCTCTGTATTTTTATCTTTTCATCGTTTATAAACCCAACATACTTTAACAACCCCAAGAAATTCTTCTCATACTCTGCCATAGTCATGCGTCCCAACCTAAGTTCAATGAACTCCTGCATTTTTTTGTCATAGAAATGCTCTGAGAGCTAATCCTTCTAAAAATACTTCTTGAACTTCTTCCAAGTGATCATATTCTCATTAATATGCTCAACTTGCTTCAGTTGATCCCACCGCATAACATCTTTCCCATGTAAGTTGTAGGTGGAAATTCTGGCGTCTAGATTTGATGAATAATTGTGCAATTGGAAATATCTCTTGAGTCCAAGAAACCATGCTTCAACATCATATTCCATTTATCTTTCACCATCAAAGGATGGTGGCTTGAGCTTTGTAATGTCCCCACTTTGGGACATCATCACAGTGCAGGCGTTTATAATGACTAGAGTAGCTAGATGGAGGTTATAGAAAATACATGGGTTATTGAGAGGCATTGTGGGGTCCATCTTGCATTTCTCATCATATTCCATCATTATGAGCCATTCCGCACAGGTTGGCTTTGGTTTCGTTGCATTCCGACGATTTTCATGATTTTGACTATTTTGAGCTATGAGCTAATTGAATTCACTGAAGAGGTCATTTTGGGCACATTACTTGGAGGAACCTCTCAATGTAATAGCTCATTGGAATCGAGAGAAGCAACACTATAGGATGGGATGGTGAGAAGTGACTTTCAGTGGTCAGGGAAGCCACAAGGAGAGATAAGGTGTTTTTCAAAGGTAAAAAGGTTAATTAATTAATTAAAGTGATTTAATTAATTTATTAAATATTATTAAAATGAAAGTCACTTTGGAGTGACAAGGAGAGAAAAAAGTATAAAGGAAAGGCAAGGGCCTCTACTCATTCATTCATGTATGATTATATTTTGATATCTGGCTTTTAGCTAGTGAGCCCATCATTGGGGGTTTTGAGGGTTTTGACTTAACAAACCCTAGAGGACGATTCGGTGGTGAAAGATTCCACCTAGCTTGTCCCAAGATTGGTATTGAAGATGCAATACGCTCCCACACCATTCTAGTTCCAAATATACTCAGTTGCAGAAGGATTCCACATTAGTTACTAGTGCAGAGAGAGAGAGGGTGCACCAGTTGGGGGTTTCCAGCAAGGGGGGGCGCACCATTCTTGGAGAGAGATTCATTGCAGGTGATTGGCAGGGCTTTTGGAGATTCTATCACCTCGGTATTCATTGCAGGGCTTTGGACATCAGATCTAGTCCATTCTTGAGGAGTTACCACAGCGAGATCATCATCTACAGGTTGGGACGGCTTTGGGAGAGAGAGGACGATTTGGTGATTCAGTGATTTGCAGATCTAGGAGACTATACCTCATATCTAACCTTGAAACTTCTTCTAGGAGTTTTTGATTGCCCGATCTATCATTTTGGAGAGTTTCATGAGGTTTGGAGGTCTCATTCACCCAGGACGAATTATCTAGGGTTTCAGGCACCCAGGGGGGTGCACCATTCAAGTGGAGGAGTTCAGATCCATAGGGTTTGAGAGTGACTTTGGGGATTTGGGCACCTGGGTTGTCCTTATAGTTGTCTGATCTATCAGTTGGCATATTTCTTGGGGTGATTGGACACTTTTGGCAGCAGGGCCGAATTGTTGAGGAGCTTCAGCGATCCAACAGGGTGTGGCACCTTCCTGCTAGGGGGTTTAGCATTCTTACAACCCAGATCTACTTGTATTCAGTCTTCATTGTATATCCAACCTTTGGAGGCTTATTGTAGTCTTCTATTGGAGCATTTTGTAGCAGATCTATTGTCTATCTTCTTGGCCATCTATTGAGCATTCCAGATCAGCATCTTCATTGTAGCAGGTTTCTTTATTTCATGAATAAAAGCAGTTTTGAGAAGTTTTGGCTTGTCTATCATATTGTGTATGGTTGAGGTATGTTCCATGGTTATATATTCTTATTTATTTATGCAACACATGTATAACACATCAGTAAACCCTACGGCCGAAATCAAGAGGCCATCCTGCAAGTAAATACATCTAAACAAGTAGGTCATTAAAGTGTTTGACAAAACACCACAACCAGAAAAAGTATAAAAAGACACCAAAATCGTGATGATCCTGGCATAATGGCTTGGGATCATTACAGTGGTATCAGAGCTTAGACTTCTGCCAGCTTGAGGGATCTTCCAAAAAGGAAATATGGGGTCTATAGATTTTGTTAAAGAAACGGTGAGTTGTGAAAGGGAATATCATGCACTTTGTGAG
This sequence comes from Picea engelmannii, assembly GCA_009831015.1. Classification (NCBI taxonomy): domain Eukaryota; kingdom Viridiplantae; phylum Streptophyta; class Pinopsida; order Pinales; family Pinaceae; genus Picea; species Picea engelmannii. The sequence goes on along the minus strand of ML777325.1, from coordinate 1,573,858 downwards.
AGACTTGGGCCTCTAATAATGCTCCAAAAGTTTATATCCATGAAAAACCCCAGTTGGAGCGAAGATGAGGTGACATATTGGACCATCATAGTAAAGGGAAATAGAGCCAGAGCAGCTAGATGGAGGGAAGCACGGAGAAACCCCACACCCATTAGGAGCACGCAACTTTGCTACAGTTGCAAGGTACCTTGGGAACCAGATCATAGGTGTAGGGGTAAGGGTAAGAAGCATATCATTGAGGTGCACTATGACAGTGATGATGAGGATTTGGAGCAATCCGATGATGATAGTGACTATTGTACAGAGGCTAGTGATAGTGACTCTTTCACAGAGGCTGATGATTCTAGCACGCTTGAGGAGGAGGATGACCCTTGTATAGTGAATAGACAGTCGGGAGGACCAGATGATAGTACCCGTACTTCAAAAGGCATATCACATGGTGTTGATGACCTTACGCCCCAACAGAGTGGTGACACTAGTGAGTACTCACACGTGTTAGCACCTACAAATGAACAACCTCCTATGGTGGTCGTGACACATTTGTTGTCTTTTCAAACATCCATGATAGCCACGTCACAGGAGGATACCAGTGGCATGTCAGATATTATGGAGGAGCCTTGTGTGAGGGATGCACAGCATGGGCGCATGGATCCACAGATCCAGGAGGAGACACAAGACGTGCAAGTAGTTGATCCTACACTTACAGATCAGCATGAGGAGATTAAGTCACATCTTTTAGAGAATCTATTAGTTGAGCAGATTGTGGAGACTGATAGGGTGATGGAGCACTTACTTCCAGGATCGGCCTGCATTGATGAGGATGCACTATTTAGCAGTTAGGATGACCATAGCACATGTATGGATACATCTACATGGGATCCAGGTGCAGATGATAGTAGCAGGGTGAGTGCACAGGAGGATATGGTTGCTCATACAGGATATAATGTGATGCGGAGGGAGATAGCACCTATTGATGGGGTGTAGTGGCAGACAGGAGGACCCAGGAGCACAGTAGATAGTGGGCAGTTCAACACGTTATCTTATGCAGTGAGTGTTTTTGGGGACTCCAGAGTTGACACTAGCAAGAGTGACAACAACGGTGAGGGATATGAGGTGGCACCTCAGCATGACCATGATCAGGAGCCACGCCACTTAGCAGCATAGTTGAGATTCAGTGAGTCTATGATCATGGCAGCCACCAGGCACAGTGATGACATACATGTGTTGATGGCAGATTTTTGTTGGAGAGCGTCAGTGGCACATGGTAGTTCAGATGAGGGGATTACCATGGATGATTTTCATACTCTCAGGGAGAGAGTATCTGTGATGAGGATCAACTACCAACAGTTGTTGACTGACAGGGACTACTTATTGAGGATTGGTGAGATGTATAATGAGGCTCTGAGGGAGAAGGAGTTGGAGGTAGATAGAATTACTCAAGAATTGGAGAGCACTCGAGGATTCTTGAGAGGCACACAGACCGCCCTTCAAGAATCAGAGTCTAGGTTAGATGAGTCTCTTGAGGAGATCCATCAGAGATCCACTTCATATATCTTGGTGGACACTCAGATGTATCAGTCAGTCACGTTGATAGAAGATGTTGGTGATCTAGCAGAGAAGCACCAGTTGATGGAGGACACTTCCATTTGTGTTCCGAGAGCGGTTGACCTCCATGTAGAGGTTGATCTAGCAGTATGCCCAGGATCTATGATGCAACATGAGTCTACGGGAGACAACATGAGTATGCCGGAGCATATAGTGATTAGTGATAGCTCACAGGTACTTGTCGAGATATATGGTGGGATTCAGAGGGGTGTACTGCCTTGCAAGGAGGAGACACACTTAGGGGAGAATGCAAAGGCCACTCCTTTGCAGCAGCATATGGTTATGAGATATCACATTCACCGTTTCAGCAGTTGTGTGGGTGATAGGAGATGGATATTGTTTTACCAGCAGTTGGGGGAGTTACTTCTGGTTGTACTTGATTATTGGGGTTTAGTGAGGGCTACATGCGAGTAGTCATCAGGGGTACAGGTAGACGTGATCTTGGTCGAGTCCTTGGGATTGATCGAGGCAGGTGGTATTTTTCAGCCCTATAGTCAGCTACAGATGTATTATGTTACCTTTTCTCGACACTTTTATCATGGACAACAGCATGAGGAGAGATAGACAGTGGCAAAGGGCATGGGGAGTGCCTAGGCCGAGGCCACCTGACATGAGTATATTTACGGCATCCAGTCGGGTAGAAATGGATTGTCATAGGCAGCCAGTTGAGACTTGGTGTGTGATAGAGAGCATCATGGGCCAAGTGATAGAAGATGAGCACAGAGGGCTTCTGACAGTGAATAGTCTCACACAGGAGCAGTTAGAGGGGATTGGAAGTGATAAACTTCCAAGTTTTCCATGGGATCCGGTAGTCTGTTTTGTTAGCAGGATGTTCATGTTGACCCAAGTTGCGCCAGAGAGCCACACACTCCACCTTGTTTTGGTTTGGAGTGGGCCTACAGGTACTTGTCCTATGGGGCGAGACCTTTTCTCCCGCTTAATCATCATGATAGGGCATGGAGATTTTTGGACAAGTACTTCTTCTACAGAGGTATCTTCACTAACACAGTTTATGGACAACAGGTCCAATGGTCACAGGTATTTCAGCTGGAGGACCTAGGAGAGGAGGATTCAGAATGTATGCAGGGGGAAGACAGTCATGGTCAGAGTAATACAGGGCCATCAGGGTGATCTTCGACAGAGGTTAGCATGGGACCCAGGGATTGCAGGATTGAGCATTTCACTGACTGACAAGGGAGAATGTACCATTGTAGGGGAAAGTTGTTCTCACTTTCCATTGAGCTTTAGTATTGAGAGGAGTGCATCGCTTGCGGGTGTCTCACGGAGGTCTTACAACACCTCATTCATGCATCAGCATGAGCAGTTGACGGCGGTCATCTAGATCTTGGTAGAGACTTGGAGGACAAATTCGTTCCAAGATGAGGCCATGTGTCATATGCAGGAGACTTCCAGAGTTGATGTATTTTAGGACTATGCGTCCCAGGAACTAGTAGTTCATGACTTGATATGGGACCCAGGGGGCAGCATGTGTGATTGTTCATCTTTGGAGGGGTTCTACTGTGTACCCCACAAGTGGACATGGGATCCTAGTATTATACTTGAGGGGATTCGGTTATTGCTTGAGGACAAGCAATTTTCTAGCAGGGAGGACTGTAATGTCCCCACTTTGGGACATCATCACAGTGTAGAGGTTTATGATGACCAAAGTAGCCAGATGGAGGTTATAGAAAACACAGGGGTTATTGAGAGGCATTGTGGGGTCCAGCTTGTATTGCTCATCATATTCCATCATTATGAGCCATTCCGCACAAGTTGGATTTGGGTCTGTTGCATTCCGATGATTTCCATGATTTTGACTATTTTGAGCTATGAGCTAATTGAATTCACTGAAGAGGTCATTTTGGGCACATTACTTGGAGGAACCTCTCAGTGTAATATCTCATTGGAATCGAGAGAAGAAACACGACATGATGGGATGGTAAGAAGTGACTTTCAGTGGCCAAGGAAGTCATAAGGAGAGATAAGGTGTTTTTCAGAGGTAAAAAGATTAATTAATTAATTAAAGTGATTTAATTAATTAATTAAATATTATTAAAATGAAAGTCACTTTGGAGGGACAAGGAGAGCAAAAAGTATAAAGGAAAGGCAAGGGCCTCTACTCATTCATTCATGTATGATTATTTTTGTATATCTGGCTTTTAGCTAGTGAGCCCATCATTGGGGGTTTTGAGGATTTTGACTTAACAAACCCTAGAGGACAATTCGGTGGTGAAAGATTCCACCTAACTTGTCACAAGCTTGGTCTCGGAAATGCAATATGCTCCCACACCATTCTAGTTCCATATCTACTCAGTTGCAGGAGGATTCCACATCAGTTACTTGTGCAAATAGAGAAAGGGCACACCAGTTGGGGGTTTCTAGCAAGGGGGGGCGCACCATTCTTGGAGAGAGATTCATTGCAGGTGATTGGTAGGGATTTTGGAGATTCTATCACCTGGGTATTCATTGTAGGGATTTGGACATTATATTTACTCCATTCTTGAGTTACCACGAATAGATCATCATCTACAGGTTGAGACAGCTTTGGGAGAGAGAGGACGATTTGGTGATTCAGTGATTTGCAGATCTAGGAGACGATGCCTCATATCTGACCTTGAAACTTCTTCTAGGGGTTTTTGATTGCCCGATCTATCATTTTGGAGAGTTTTGGGAGGTTTGGAGGTCTCATTCACCCATGCCAAATTATCTAGGGTTTCAGGCATCCAAGGGGGCGCACCATTCAAGTGGAGGAGTTCAGATCCACAAGGTTTGAGAGTGACTTTGGGGATTTGGGCACCTAGGTTGTCCTTACAGTTGCCCGATCTATCAATTGGCATATTTCTTGGGGTGATTGGACACTTTTGGCAGCCGGGCCGAATTGTTGAGGAGCTTCAGCTATCCAGCAGGGTGTGGCACCTTCCTACTAGGGGGTTTAGCATTCTTACGGCCCAGATCTACTTGTATTCAGTCTTCATTGTATATCCAACCTTTGGAGGCTTATTGTAGTCTTCTATTGGATCATTTTGTAGCAACTCTATTGTCTATCTTCTTGGCCATCTGTTGAGCATTCCAGATCGGCATCTTCATTGTAGCAGGTTTCTCTATTTCATGAATAAACCCAGTTTTGAGAAGTTTTGTCTTGTCTATCATATTGTGTATGGTTGAGGTATGTTCCATGGTTATATCTTCTTGTTTATTGTTGCAACACATGTATAACACATCAGAAAAACCTAAGGCCGAAATCAAGAGGCCATCTTGCAAGTAAACACATCTAAACAAGTAGGTCATTAAAGTGTTTGACGAAATACCACAACCAGAAAAAGTTTAAAAAGACACCAAAACCGTGATGATCCTGGAATAATGGCTTGGGATCATTACAAGCTTCCTCATCTCTCCTTGCAAACTTTCCACCTCATGTCTCCTTCTTTGGTGCCTAATAGGAGACACCTCTGGACTTCTTAAGGAATATCTAGATGCATAAACTTTCTTGTTGAGTAAGGAGGTGAGTGGTGTCTATGAGCTATGCTATCACTTATGGAATAACCCGTTCTTCCATGATCATCTCTTCTTTCATGACACATTCCTTCTTCATCTTGCTTTGAGCCATTCTTGACTTGACCTTGCAACTGATTTAAGTTCTACAGCACTCGAGCATTTATATGACATTGCTCTCTCATCAGCCTCTTGATGTCTGCCTTATAGCTCTGCACTTCTATTTTCAGGCTCTTCACAATTTCTAGCAATATTTCTTGCTCCCCTCGGCCCTTGTGTTTGTTGGATTATGTCTTTGCATTGTAAATTCTAGTATTCTAGCCTTCAGCCTCTTTATCATGGTTGGAGGCTCCCTTGCCTTCTTCCATTTCCTCAATATGCATTATGAGGCGATATGTTTAAATCCGGGAATTCTGCAAAATGTGCAAGTGACCATTTTGTCATAATTAAGCATATGATAAATAAAATTTGTCAATAATGTTATAGGTCCTTTCAACTCATGAATAATATATATAAATAACACTTCCATGTTATCCATGAGCTGATACATAAATCAATTATGCACAGACGCTTCCTTCAAACCACTTTCCCAAGTGACCACAACTCAAAACCGCAGACCAAATCCTTCCTGGAGCTTTTTTGTGCTAGAATTATTATATCTGAGATCGTGTGGTTTAAAATCGATCGAGAGTTGAGATTAATGGTCAACAAGAGCTCCGGGACTCCGAGCTTCAGGAGTTTCAGACTGTCTACACTCTCAACCTTTCCAAAGTGCCAACTCTCCGAACTACAGGATCTGTTGCCATGTATCCTTTCCCGATCAATGGAAAGGATTTTCTTTGCAGCTCCGGGCTTCAGGGCTTTCCCAAGAACCTCTCCAAAGATCTCCTAGAGTGTTGAATTAACGGAGGTCCTCTCCTTCTTCCACATATCATCTCTCGATAAACAATTGAGATTAACTCCAGCCTTCACGAGTTCTCTACTCAAAGCAACCTGCAACTCAATTTCTCTGAAGTACCAAGTCTCCGGACCTTGGGATCTTTCACCACGTGTCTATTGTAATCAATGGTTGAGATGGACTCCGACCTTCGGGCTTTCAGGAGTCCTCGACCCCAACTACTTATCCGTTGAATCCTCTGGAGTGCCAAGTCTCTTGACTACGGGATCTACTAACACGTGTCCTCTCTCAATCAACGATGAGGATTTACTCCGCTCTTCGAAGCTTCGGGGGTTTCACCTTCATCACACTTCATTCCTTCAGAACGTTGAACTGGAGAACTCCCGGAGTCTTCGTCAGTAACTAAGCACCAAGGGGTGCTACATGGTAGAAAATAAGGAACAGATACGTGGCCCTATCTAACAGGTGACACATGTCATATATTAACTAGCATGAACGGTCTTTGAAAAACATGACACGTGGAAAGCATCAAGTGTGTCCATGTCACCCTAGGTGGCGTCAGCATGCCACTTCACTCTAGTGCCTCACGACTTCGGGACTTCGGAAATTGGAACTTCGGGAGACTTCTCCACACTACACCCCAAATCCTCCGAACGTCGAATTCCCGAATAGGATGATCTGTGGACACGTGTCCTCAAACACGAATAGTCTAGATTTACTTTGTAGTTCAGGTCTTCGGGAGATTTTCTTTGTCCAAAAGAAAAAAAACTTCACCAAAATTTGTCGATCCCCGACCATCAGTCATCGACAATCGAAGATTTTCTTTGTCTGAAAAAAAAATAAAAACATCACCAGAATCTGTCGATCCCTGACCATCGGTCATCGATGATTAGAGATTTTCTCTGGTCGATCTTCAACCCTTCACCAAACTCGTTGAAATGAATACGAATCGTCGATATTCCTCATTTTTCAAATTGTCGAATCAACCCAGCCGTTGATTTGGTAATTTCAACAAACTTTGTAAACATTTGAATTTTTTGAATTTTTCAAGGACGAATCTGGACCGTTGATCCAAGATCAAACACGATATCAACCGTCGATTCTCCAAACTCTATCCACCATTATAGCGGCCATTAAAACTCAAATTGTTCAACCTTCTAAGTCGAAATCGACTCTGCAACTCCGCACATCAAATCCATTAACTTCTTAGACAATCTTGGAGTCATTCAAACTCTAATCCGTTCACGAATTTGGGGGATTTCACTCAAATGTTTCCACCATTTTTCCCCAAATTTGTGTAGATATATAAAATCTGTGACAACGAATCTTCCTGATTCACACTAGTCTTGGACCGTAATAGTATAGTGTTTGCACTAGAAGCTCTGATACCAATTTATAACGTACCCAACCTCCCACAGGTCGAGCATGCCACATCAAGAACACACCTCTTGGCTGATTTTGAATCTCTGATAACAATTAGTTAATAAAGAAGCATGAAATACATACATGCAATGATCAAGATTCATAATACAACATAAAATACATGCACAATATACCATGCACAACATTAACTAACAAGCATGCATATTATAAGTACAAATCTCAAGTATAATAATTCAATACGCAGCGGAAATAAATACACAAGCAAAGGAAACCATAGCAGAGAGCGCTTATCTTTTATAGAAGAGAACCACCGACTGACTACAGACCAAGGACGTTCCACCCAACCATAGACATTGTTTTTCCAAGTCTCAACAACAATGTCACCCCCGAGCCAGGGCTATGAATCCACAAGGATGGTTCCAGAGTGTTACTCGGCTTCCCAAACCAGTTAACACTCAAGCTCTCACAAGCTTCTCTAACACTCACAACAATCCAAGTACCCAACTCTCTTCTACCCAGCCTGCACCACCCAAAAGAATAGACCTTCACCATTCTCTTCCACGCAGTCCCTCAAGAAGTCCTTCTCCTTCCAGGGCTCCAGTGCATCTTATCTAGAATCTCCATGCTGGGACTCTCAGGACTCACAGCTGTGAGCAAAGTTGAACACAAACCAAGCATCTCAGACATGCAGGCCTCAAATCATGGCTGGATTACACCAACAATATCCACAACCAACAAAACCGTGGTTGTTCTTCAATGGTATGATTTCCTTTCCCAAGCCAAACGTGAATGAGGAAATATGAGTGAGTGAAGGAATGAATGGAGTGCAGACTCCACGAGAGAGGATGAACAATGAACGTGTGCGACGACCAACAACAACACTAGAATGGGGATGGGAATGAGAGTGAGCGAATGACCAAAACGAATGAGAGAATTAGCCAACCGGAGAACCCCTTCCACAGAACAGGAACGGATTTTTATAACTTGTGGGGATCAAGAACCTCTTGGACTTCCCCCCAAGAGATCATGTAACCGATTTCTCCCATTACACAAAATGGGTAATATAGAATAAATACTTAGCCCTTCAAGCCCCCTCTCTTGTGGAATCATAACCCCCTATAACTCTAGTCCTTGTCCATCTAGCATCCAACAATGTATTTATTATTAATAATAATCAAAACATTACATTTCTTAGGCACACTGGCCTCTTTTAATTGTTTGGGCACTCTAGCCTCTCAATAATTAACAATATATTATTTAATATGGGGGCTCAAAACTCAGGGTGTTACAGATGGTATCGAGAGGGAATATTCCTTGATACCACATTTGTTGGAGGTAAGTAAAGAGTGTGTCAAAAGAAGGTCTAAGAGATGATAGTTGTAGGCCTACGTGGACTAAAGTTCCACCATGGCAGGCTAGGCTAGTGCCACGTCAAGGCCAGAGTGTCGCCATGTCACATGGAATCCATGTGGTAGTAAAGAGAGATGTTGCCTATGTAAACCCAATAACTTCAGAAGGTCATAACCTTCATTCCATAGCTCAGTTCTGAGTGAAATAACCATCGTGGGGAAGCTCTTGATGAACAGAAGATGATGGAAATGCGATAGAGAAGATTTGAGATCATTAGAAGAAGTAAAAATTTAATACCCCATCCCTTAAAAGCCACTTAGGGGGTTGGGTGTGATACACAGTGGTATCAGAGCAGGGAACAACGCTTGGCCTGCTTGGGCTCATGAAAAAATCAAATAAATTTTCTTGGAAAAATTTAAAGGGGAGACCACCCTACCCTATCCTATCTATGAGAGAACTATTCAAACACTAGGCCTAGATGGGCCAGAGAACAGTCACAAGACTAGTTTACTAAGGCTAAGATGAGCCTATTGAAAGTGGTTATTGTCGCAAGGAGATTATCTGGTTATTGTCACAAGGAAATTATTTGCATAAGTTCCTTGAGGAGAATGATTGCAGATTGAAATTTTGTTGGGATATTATTCAACAAAAATCGAATCATGTTGGATTGCAGCAGAGAATCATAACATTGCTTTGGGGATGATAGCCACTTCTAAAGGAGTGGGATTATGCCGATAGACGCTAATAGAAAGACTTGGATGCAAATGGAAAAAACCTATTATAGGGATACTTGATTCCATGGGGAGAATGGACGAAACAAGTTGCAAGGTTTCCTACAAATGTGGACTAATGAAGCCTCTAGAAATTACAATCGCTGCTTAAGTAAGAGATTAGGCCTTTTGAGCATAATTCCCCATGTCTAGATCCTTATGGAAATATGTGAGGTCAGCTTACTTGACCTGTCTTAATTGAAACCTGCTATTGGGATAATCCCCTTTAACAAAGTAAAAAGGAGCCCTATGGAGTGAGAATAATCTTCATGAAAGAAGTAAAGTGACATGAACAAGTTCAGGAGCTCAAGGCTATGCTAAGGGAGTGCATATCACTAATAACTTAAGGGCATGTCTATGCAAGAGGTAAGCAAGTGGAATATGTTTGCACTGCAGGCATAGGTGAAATGCTTGGTGCACAAGGATATGCTAGAATGCATATGGAAAAGGGTTGAACATGCGAATTAGACATATTATAACCTATGGTGGATTGTAAGGTATGGTCTACTGATGGACCTTTTAGATGAGAATAACCTGATGTCAGCAGGAGTTAACAATAAGAATGAAATGTTGATAATGTTGTGTCCTATCACCTTATCAAGATAGGACTATAAGGATTAATGACAGACCGATACAAGGTCTGATTAAGGAGGTGTTGGACACCTTTAGATGGCCAATGGGTTGTATTGACATCCAGAGGTGGATGGTAGCCATACGAATATGGCTTGGTATACTTGGATATCAATAAGAGGGAGTTTAGGAAAATATTCCCTTATATAAATCTGTTGACCAAGAATGAATTGAGGCATGAATAAGAGACTAGAAGTGGTTATCTTACTGCCTTGGGTAATGCAGTAACTACCCATCTAAATTCCGATTTATGGAAGGTTTTTACAGTAGAAAGGATAAAAGTGGCCCTTGCTGGTTGTTTCCATGTAGAGAGGGCAGCATTAGTATGAATTATGATTGTGAAACTAGTCATATGATTGATTGTAAGCTCTCACTAAAGAACACTGATATTAAAACCAAAATATCAATTTAAATGAATGAGGTAAAAATGTGCAAGCGATGCACCTACATATATACAAATATATGTATACATGCGTAAAAGTATAATCTTGATTTTTTTTTACCACTTACTAGGTCATGTTGTGTTTTCCAACAATCTCTCTTGAAGTGTCTAGACTTATTGCAGTAATGGTATTTGAATTTATATTTCTTAGATGAATTGTTAGCATTGTTCTATTTGTCTTTGCTTTTGAACCATGCACCAAATGCTCTCTCTCTGTAGTGGCTAAAGTTGGTTCTTAAGTCGATAACTTTTCAAATTTAAGTGCTTGAGTCTCCTCAAGCAGATGCAATGAATCAACAAATGAATCGAAGGAGGGATGCAAGCTTCATATCACCAAAGCAACCATATATTCATCATCTAGTGGTTTCTCAATAGCCGACAATTAAGCACTAAGATCCTTCAACTGCAACAAATATTCAGAGATCGATCCTCCTTGCAACTTAATGGAAAACAATAGATTTTTCAAATACAATGTCAGCCCCACTTCTGATGCTTGATTCTTGTTTTAGAGATTTGTCCACAATATAGATGATATAGTGGCATTTCTTACTTTTGGAACTAATGTGCCTACAACTGACAATTTGAGAAGCAAATAAAGTTCCTTTATGTCTTTTTATCAAAGTCTTCAGGATCATTTGCTTGCCTCTTTTCTTTATCTAAGATTATTTGATCAAAATCTTTAAACTGGCTAATGGTCAATATCTTATGTCTCCATAAACTATAATTATTTCCAGTCAAATTTTCAGACTCTGGAAAAATTAAATGATGCAAACTGGCCATTCTTAACATGTAACAAAATTAATGATATTGAAAAAATGATTAAACCTGAAGACTACAGCTAAACAAAGCTTATCGAACCTCCACGATCTAGTTTTCTTCATAGCGAACTAGAGGAGATTAATGGTAGGAAACAAATATTGTTTTCTTTCGCCAAGAAGTTACACAGTGGAGACCACAGCGATGAAAACGACTAATTATTGTTATTTGTGTAATGTCCCTAGTCTAAACCCTTTGTAAATGTACATATAAGCTGGTAAATCGTGGTACCAATTGTAAATGTAAATATGCATATAGGTTGGTGAGTCGTTGGCACTAAGTTTTGGTTCTGCACGCACCTAAGTAGTGCGCAAGTGGGTGGGGGAGAATTGTTATCAAGGAAAGGGTGCACACATTTCATAGTTTTACGCACACTTGGGTAAGTGCACACATTTCATAGTGTTGCACACACTTAAGTAAGTGCACAGGAATTCCTTGGAAGTGCGCATCGAGCTGGTTTATATGTGTGTGTGTTTGTGTGAAGCCGAAGACCCTATGTGGATATGACACTGGTGAGTCGGGACACAAATAGGCCAATGCGCCTATCTTTGTAAATCGTAATCATACTCAAACTAATAATAATATCACATCATTGAGCACAGACAGATCAAAAAGAGACGAGGGGGCTAACTCCACGAAAAAAGAGAAAAGGGAGGGACTTAATTCTTAAGAAATATTTTATTAATATTTCCAGAAAAGTGTATGTTTTGGATAATTATTTTATCCTAAGTTCCCGAGGGTAAGGAATGGGTCACATATTGGCTTAAGCTACTTTTGAAGGTGACAAGTGTCGAGTTTAAGGCATGCAATGTATATTGTTAGCCTTAATGTATTTTGGGGAAGGGGTTTATTCATTTTTTCATGAGTAGAAGGGATAAATGCAAGGGAAAATCCGACTATTACCTTATCTACAGAGAGAGCTTGTAAGAGTTTTTTTGTACTATGATCAATGTTATGTTTTCAAAGAGGCAGGTTGTCAGGACCGTGAGCAGTCTCTCTAGGTGAGGGATTTGTTATTGAAGAAGCGGGTTGTCAAACCTGTGAGCATACCCTCCAGGTGAGTTTTTTTGGGAATTGTTCCCTGGTGCATTGGGCATTAGATGCAGGGCTCAGAGACTTCTTGTCCAACCTGTTGCTAGAATCCTGGAAGGGAAGTGGGGCAGCCGAGGGACTATTGAGCAGAGAAGGGGCACACTTCCTTGGGTGTGACAAGTGCATGGGGAATGAGAGACTGTAGGCTTGTTGTAGCAGTGGCACCTTGGACTGAGCAATTTTTTAGAGTATCAAACCTTAGCCTGACATTAGGAACCCTTTTTCCCTGGTGGAGTTAAACCCCAACTCGAAGGTGACCTGTTGTTGAAAGTATATGAACAACAAAGTCTATGGATGAGAGGAACGTCTGAGCTCTACGCGCAGTTGGTGACTTTCATAAAAGATAAGTGTTCCTTATGCGTTTGTCTTATTTATTGTGTGCTTATTTATCTATGTTTGATATGGTTTAATTCTTGTAAGTTGTTGCATATAAGTAATTGTTGTTATCATGTTTAATGTTGCTTGCACATTTAAATGTGGTGTTGATAATCATTATTGTAGTTGTGCATGAGTATGACAGTTGTTGGTAGTCTTGTCTCCTAAATTAACCTTATGATATTGGTCATGAGTCTCTGAGGCAAGGTTTGTAGTTGTGCATGAGTATGACAGTCGTTGGTAGTCTTGTCTGCTAAGTTAACCTTATGATATTGGTCATGAGTCTCCGAGGCAAGGTTTGAGCGCATTACTTCAAGTGACATTGCACAGATCAATGTAGAGTAGAATCTGTGCAATGGATTTTGGAATAGCATTGTTCAGTAGTAAACTAGATAATGTTACAGTATGGTATCAAAAGCAGTTGGTAGCGGAGATGTTACAAAATGTCAAAAGTTGAGATTGTGTGACATGGCCTAGCCTGGGTGTCTGGGGATGTTACAATTTGCTCTACAAATCTGCAAACATCCACCATGTTGTAATTGCACCACTTGAAGCTGATACTATCTATTATTATCGCTGTGGAGGAAATGGTCCAAAATACTCGTTCAAAATAGGCACTGAAATTGCAATTGCTTTAAATAATTTGGATGTTAATAGTGAGAATGCTCTGAAGTTCAGACATGAAATTGAGTACTGCACAGAGCCATTTTCTGCATCAGCTGATAGTGAGCCATTTTCTGCATCAGCTGATAGTGAAAAAGCTGAGTCATGCTTATCAGAGCTAGCAGAGACGAGCAATGCCTTCAAACAAATTCTGATTGCAGGCTTAGAGCAACTAGCTAGCAGTATAACACCCGGTTTCCGCCCAATCATGGATGATGTTGCCACAATAAGCTATGAGTTATCTGAAACACAATACGCTTAAAACGAAATAAATGATCCATGGGTATAAAAGTTGTTGTATGCAGCTAAGACAAATGTAACTTGAAGCTTGATAGAGATGCTCGAACACTTGTTAGCCTCTTTTCTAGTAGGACACAAAGAACTGTTAGGGATAAGTTTACACAAGCACATATATTGATGATGCTGGGATCGGAACAACAGAATAGCACAATCAACAGGGAGCTACTGAAGGCCTCCACCTCGGTAGTCCTCCAACGACACTCAAACACCCTGGTGGACGTCCTCCCACCCAAGACCAACTCCACTATCACACTCCTCTTCCGGTGTGAGAAACCAGACATGACCTACAATGATATTGGAGGCTGAGACATACAGTAATAGGAGATTCGAAAAGCCACGGAGGTTCCACTCACCCACCACGAGCTTTACAAGCAGATCGGGATAAACTTTCACCAGGTTGTGGTCTTCTTCATCAAGAGGCAGACTCCATCCTTCAATTGGAGTTGGTGGCCAAGAGATTGGCTCTGATACCATATGAGATTAAACAACCCAACAATAGTATTAACCAGCTCACCAATTACATTGCACTGGCTTAATAAATAGCTAGATGACACCTCTAACAAACTAATATTCTCAGATTTCAAATAGATAACAACTACAGCCTAATATCTTGGACACAACAAGAATCCGTTGTTGTCATTATTGAGCCTCTTATCTTATTATTCTAATACCAAAAAATTCCAATGAGCTATTTCCCCTTACTCCTCTGGAACTGGCATCCTAACACACTCTTGAGATCTTATTTATGCATGCAGAATTGCATCTTGAACAAATCTTTATATAATTTGCATCCAGACATCCGATCATATTAATTTGCTTCACACAGCAAGCTTTAGCAGCCAACCCTGCACATCAATTACTGCAATATATAGCACCAACTATCAAAAAATCTGATTTCAACTCTAAATAAGCCACCCAAAGCTGATCCTGGAAGCACATTCTCAATTTCATCTTCTCTACCCAAAACTAGCTTTTACAATCCCATTATTAAACATATGTTACATACAGAACCATGTATCACCAAATCCCCATCTACAAATTCCATAGGAAAATATGGAAAGGATAAGCATCACTTCCCTTCAACATTGGGTCTATAAATTCCATTTAGTGATGATACAAATTTGAAAAAAGATATCAGGCTCGCAACACACTAAGTTTAACCGCTCCCTTGTACAGACCGTTTTTTTATTTGACACTAATCATTTCAATCAGTCTTCTCCAATAGCTCCATTCACGCTGGTATACAGCATCCAAAACAACTCAAAATTCTATATCCAATCCTGAAAAACCACATTCATAGATTAACTAATCTATCTATTTGACACTAATCATTTAAATTGGTCTCCTCCAATAGCCCTATTCAGACCGATATACAAATATTAAACAGCATTTCAGTCCAGAAATTAACAAATTCAAAATAGGATGAAATTGATGTTGTATCCTGGACTGCATGTAAACACACAGTGGATCTCAGTTTGTCTGATTATTTCATAGACATAAAATATCATCGAAAATTAGACAAAAGATACCAATTTGGCCTAAAAGAATAACCACTCTAGATATGAAAACTTCCATAACAAGACTGCCGGCCACAACTGCCAGCACTAGCAATTGCACAACAGCATTAGTTCCTCACAGTAGTAACATATTTCATAAGCATCGCAACCACTTCAGGAGAAACTTCGGATGCCACATTTTGCAAGTGCTCAATCTTTGTTTTTGTTTCCTCCTCAAGTCGCTTAACATTGGATCCCGAATCACCACTGGTCTGTTTGTTCAAAGTTGAACCCAATGAGACTTTGATCAGCACAACAAAGTCAATGTTTACATTGTACAAGAACAAAAAATTGTTATAATAACTTATGAAAAATAAACACAATCAATCTGGGAATAAGTCCACCACCTCTGAGACCTTCTTCCGAAATTCAGCTTCCCTCTGTGCCCGATAAGAAGCAATTTCCCTCTCAGCTTCGTCTTTTGCTTGTTTCAATCTAGCCATTTTTGCTACAAACCAAAAGGATGTAACTTTATTTCAGCATAGCGCAACATAACAGAATAAGTTTAAATTGTGTGCAAATGCCAAAAACAGAAGCATTCCTTTCAAAACAACTTTGTGGTTGCCTTATATTCCAAATCATCCATAACCCAATAAATATGTTTGACCATGAATCTAAAACAAAGAAATTACTAACCAGCTCTAGCAGAAGCAACAATGTTTTGCGCCTCCTGCTCTGCAGCCAGCAACAACTGAATTCCACCCTGTCCCTTGTTTGAATCCATGACTGCCTAACTATACAGTGCTTATATATCAATCAAACAAAATCCTGGAAATTCAACGTGTCTCTCCTGCCAAAAGAAATAAGTATTTTTTTCATTCAATTAAACGAAGTTATCCACCACACATGCAAGAATAGAAATGATTCTCTCATCCTAGCGAATTGCTCAGAAAAAAAATGCCAAAAACAAATCATTCTATGTAAAATTATATCAATATTGAGGAATTGGGCCTTACTTTGTTGCTATGATAAATATGTCTCTACATGAACTATTGAAAACTACGAATAAATGTGATAATGTAAAGGATAAAGGGGCTTCTTGCAACTAGTCATTCCTATCATCATGTCCATACGGGCTGTGGTCTAGTGTGGTATAGTGGCTGAGACGGGGCATCGCTATCCAAACCACCCAAGTTCAAACCCCAGCGGGCATAGAGCACTGGAATAATGTAAGTGTTGCCCAAGTTTGACAGCTACCCACGTTCAAGTGGGCCTGCAATAATGCAAAATTGGGGTTCATAGCTCCAGGCAGATCAAAAAAAGGAGTTTACCTTACCCAAAAAAGCTAGTCAATCCTAGCATGGACTTAGTGAATCAATGTATACTCAACGTCTACTTAAACCAAACAAGTAAAAAGGAGAATGTGACCAGGATGCAGCCACAGATTCTGCAACACAACACCTTATAACTTGATCAGGTTTAAACCTTGTAACATGAGCATGGCTTGAGCTAAGTGTCCTGGATCAAAAATGGAACAGAGACATAAATTCATCTCCATGCTCAACAAGAACTTGCAGAAACAAATGGTCTCATCTTACAGTGGTAAATAAATCATCAGGCATGCCAAACCCAGTTTCAATCATTTTGGGATCCTATAGAAATTTATTTTGTAATTACTAGGTTACTTTATAAAAGGCTTGACAAGAGCCATACACTAAGCATGCGCCTAGGTAGGTTACAAGACCAAATGCTCATAACTAATTTCAAGAGTAACTAGTGGCATTAGGGAAGAAAAAAATCGTCTCCATTGACAGTTACTTCTAA
This sequence comes from Picea engelmannii, assembly GCA_009831015.1. Classification (NCBI taxonomy): domain Eukaryota; kingdom Viridiplantae; phylum Streptophyta; class Pinopsida; order Pinales; family Pinaceae; genus Picea; species Picea engelmannii. The sequence continues at coordinate 1,556,722 of ML777325.1, read as the reverse complement.
TTCCTGGATCCAAAACGGAATAGAGAGAGAAATTCATCTCCATGATCAAAAAGAACTTGCAGAAACAAATGATCTTACCTCACAATAGTAAAATAAATCATCAGGAATGCTTGGGATGATCTTACCCAGTTTCAATCGTTTTGGGATCATATTTTGTAATTACTAGGTTACTTTCAAAAAGGCTTGACAAGAGCCATAGACTAAGCATACACCTAGGTAGGCTACAAGACCAAATGCTCATAACTAATTTGAAGAGAAACTAGTGATATTAGGGAAGAAAAAAATCGTCTCCATCACCAGTTAGTTATAATTCCTTTGGAGTTGCATTCTATTTTTTCAAAAACAACATATAATCGTAACCTGCCAATCATACACTGAAATACACTCATTTAATTCCACAAATTTTGTCAAATTTTCCATCACTGCCCAAGAGCTTTGCCGCTCACATAGTTCTCAAGAATCACTAAGTCCATATTAAACCCAAAGCATCAAAATTATTAAAAAACAATTATCACGTCCAAGAGCTTTGCAAGCTCAAATAATTTCTCAAGAATCACTAGATCCATATTAAACTCAAAGCATCAAGATTATTAACAAGCAAGATGTGCATGCTCCAGCATTTTAAGATCTTAGACGTTTATTGTCTTTAGAATTCAAACTAGTTTACAAGAAGCATATTTTGTGCAATTGTCAAAAGCCATAACAACTAGCCAAAACATACCCTATGAAGCAACGGGTGTAACTAGACAGAACAGCAAAGCCACTCAAAAGACAAACCACCACATATGGACAAGTCTACTTCCCAGCACAACATAGTTCCTACAAGATGTGGAACTCCAATCATCAAGACACCTCTTCAGGGTACGCTGAGGCATACTAATGAGCCTTTAACATCTACAAACCCTTTGACCAGCTCGTTGGATGAGGTTGATTTAGACAGTGCTTTCGATCATTGTTTAAGTGGTTGGACTTTGATGATCGAAAAATCATAAGTGGTTAAAGGAGACATCCCAAAATTTTGATTATTGAAAATCATAAGTGGTCAAAGCAGACCTCCCCAGTCACGGTAATCCGATTCATTAATATGAGCTTGGAGTTGCACGGAGTTACATCTGAGCCCTAAGCTTGGCCCACTCAAAATGAGAGGTTCTCAACTGTTTCCCTCACCATGAATATTGCTGCCAGGGACAACTAGATGGATAAAAACACAATTATGTCTTAGAGATTTAGAAATACCAACAGGTCAAGCACTTAACTCCCTGGCTTTACTCTCTGACACCGATCATGCTAAACAATCCAATTTAACCTTAATTCCTAGAAAACCCGCCCTCTATTTAACAGGTACTTCTCAGTGCATCTGAGTAGCCAAGGGTTAGACTCCTACGGGGAGCATCCTCTCATCTGCACACAAGATTACACAACAAACCCTTCTGAACTAAAATTAATTATTAGACCTCATTCTACCTAATCCTCTATTACAAAATTAAAACCAAAAAGGTTTCAAAGATCCGAAAGCAGATAATTAAGATTAAATACCCAATTGGTTATAAATTCCTTTAGACACCGAATGTGGATGTTGCAGGGTATTATTTTTAAATACACAACTCGAGCATTCATGAGAACATATTAAATTTCAATCAAGTTGTTCAGGAAAGAGGCCCAAAAAGCTCTGAAAATATATGAAACTCAATAATGTATGAGCTCAAAACATTAGCTAACAGAGAAGAAAACTAGAAAATATATGAGAAAAATAGTTAAAATGAACCCAATAGGGGCGAATCAGAGGTCTAGGATCCGAGATCTGAAGCTTACCTGGTCCGGATGGCTTCCTTGAGCCAAAGCGCTGCCATACACAAGTGGCAATCACAAATCCTCCAAGGCTAAAGTATGTATAGGTTGCACGGTCGCTAAATTTCAGGCTACTTGGGTGAATCGGACGGTCTTGATTTATACATGTTGAGACATTATAGTGGATCTCAGATCTCACTCAATCCATCATTAACCATATAGGTGAGAAAAAACGAGCCGAAGATACCTTGGATCACCCTTCTAATTATTTACTAGTCAAAATAGTGTAACTTGAAAGGGTGTTTGACTCGGGCCTTGAAGCGCATGTCGCAAGCATCAATGACTTTGCCATGTATTATTGAGGATTTATAATATCGTTGAGTTGATAACCACTTTTCATTTTTATTTTATAAAAGTGTAGTTATTACTAGCGGTTTTAATGGGAAAGTTTTGTGCCACTTTGAAATTTTCGAATATATGATATTTAGGGTAATAATGTTGAGATTTTGTTTCATATGAGTATTCATTTTCTTGTGATTTTGGTGGTGGAAATGTGTTAATTCTAATATTAGAAGTGATATAAAATCATCATTGATTATTATGAAGGTAAAACAAAAGCAATTTTTGCGTGGAGATTGGGAATAGTATATGTTTTATTCATGTGTTCTACTCTAAGGTTTGTATTTGGTTCTACATAATTGAGTTCATTTTCTAATAGTTTCATTCTCTAATAGTTATAGGAGATTCATATGATTACAAATTTGAGATTGATGGTTTCAAAGAATTTTCTAGAGGATTTCAAACTCACATCTATTCTAGAAAGAGCTTAGCATGAAGCCTATAGCTTTTAAAAGATTTTATTCTTCCAAATTTTGCAAGAAATCAACACAAGCAGATTCTTTAACAAACGAGGTCACAACTTTAAAAGTGGGCGAGCTATGTACCAATGGTATATTAAGCCACCAAGTAATACCTTAATTTCATATCCTTGATCATGATAAGTATTATCAAATTCACAATGCACTTGTCAATCATATACAAGCCTCACTTCCAATGCAAAGTCATTAAACTCGACCAAACCAAAGACTCCCTCTCACATGCTCCAATTCATGGCAATGTGGGATTTTGAAGCATCGAGAGGATGTTCTATTAATGAAGGTGGAGAAATGAAGATTTGTGAAGGAAAGAGGTCCAAGGAGGGTGAATTCAGGTTTAATTCGAGCAACCTTCGCCTGGTAAGAAACTATGTGGTTTTCATTATGTTAGCACATTGTATTATTATGGTGAATTTTCATTCTGGTGGATGTTTAGATGAGTTTAAGTTCTTGAGTTTCATTTGTGAAAAGGTGGGCTCTAGAATTAAGTTTGAGTTAGGGCCCAACTTTTCTAGGAAGAAATTTGATAAGCACTTTGAGCAAATACATGAAGACAGTGGGAATTGCTTTTGTGGCTCATTCAAATTTGGTATAAAATCCCTCGAGCCACATAATTTAACAATCCTAGAATCTTTTGGAGGAAAAGTTGTGGGCATGTCAACGTTTTCTATTGTAGGTAATAAATTTGTTTTTGGGTATCTTCTTTGGTCCTCTATCTTTGTCCTTGGTTTGGTTTTGTGCTCAAAGGCTTCTATTGTGTACCAATTTGAGGGAGTTTTAGTTGTGGTTCTGAGGGCTTATTAGTTGATTTGGTTTCAGTCCATTTTGTATCTAGTATTGGTTTAGCGTTCTAGTCTAGTTGTTGTATGTATGGATCTCAGACAGCTTCCATAAGTTACAATAATTCTTCGATCTCACAAGGAATTGATCCAACGTAATAGGTCCTTTAATTTTTCAGTCACTACAAAAATGCATGATAATGAACATCAGGTTATATCTCAATTTGCAACAATTATGGGTACCCTTGTCCAACATAAGTGGAAAATTGCAACTTTAGAAGCTAAATGCAGCCTGCTTAGAGACATGGTAGTTAATCTACACAAAGATGCACAATCACTAGCCTTCGACCAACAAATGTCCATCAATTCAACTCAAGGGAGTTAAAATAAGAAGACATAATGCACCAGTTAGTTAAGGATATGGAATTTAGGAATCAGGATTTTGTTCTATCCAATGTAAGCCTAGAAGAGGCCACCAGTCAACATATTTTCCATTAAGCTTTATGTTTTTTAAAGTTATAAGATTACTAGGTGTTTTCTTTAGAATCTACAGTTAAAAGAAACTCTTGGAAACTTTGTCGAGCCACCAGTGATATTTTCCATTAAGCTTTATGTTTTTTAAAGTTATAAGATTACTAGGTGTTTTCTTTAGAATCTACAGTTAAAAGAAACTCTTGGAAACTTTGTCAATTGAAGTATGTAAATTCAATGTTTTATTTGTAGGGATCTACCTCTCTAACATAAATTTTGGACATCAGTATTATGTAATTGCATTGTCTAGCACTGCTACAGTGTTTTGATAATATAATTTTCCTGATTCTAGTTAATAATAATAATAATAATAATAATCAATTTAATTAATATTGAAACAAAAAAAATTTCAAACTTAATTAATACACAAATTGATATAAAGTTATTTATGCTAAATTTAATTTTAGTGAAAATATATAAATAAATATGCATTTGTGTGAAGAGTTTTGGACCATGTCTACATTATGGTGGTCACACTCTATCAAACTGGTTCAATACATCATATCATACAACTCAATGTTAAAGAGGATGTGTAACATAACACATGTAGGATAGGTTAAAAAAATGTAATAATGAGAAGAAATAAAATTATAATATTTATAATTTTATATATATATATGAGAAGAAATATTTATGAGAAGAAATATATATATATATATATATATATATATATATATATATATATATATATATATATATATATATATATATATATATATATATTGGTTTGAAAAAAAAAATCATTTTAATTCTAAATTTAAAGTGTTGAGAGGGATCAAATCTCTTACTAACGTTTTTTCAAAAAAAGTTATTTTAAAAAAGGATTGTACTTCCAAATATTTGAGCATTTAATATTTGACAAATATGAGATTAAGTGGATCTAGAGTGGTTAATATTCATTACAAAATATGCCTAAATATATTGGTGTTTAACGAATAAATTATTAGACACATGTCTCAAGTACAATGGTTGAAAGAGGCCAATTATTAATAAAAAAATTATGTCAAAATTTGTTATTTTGTTTTGTAATTTATTATAATTGCACCAGAGTTTTGATAGTTGATTAATTGTATTTAAATAATGTTTAGTTTCATTAAAATAAGGGAGATACACTCTATAATCAAGTATAGATGAGATGTGTAACATAATGTGATGGTAAATAGGGGTGGCGAGTGTAGGAAGGATCCTCATCAATCTCGAAGGAAAGACTAAAGCAATCTAGGAATGGGGTTTGGGAAAAGCCTCTAATAATCAAGTTGAAGCATATGTCTTGTTGCAAGGATTGTGACTAGCGACTAACCATCATATACATTCATTGATTTTTGTAGGAGACTCAAGTGCAATAATCAATTGGATGATCTCAAAAGCCCCTCCAACTAATTATACTATTGCAGTTATCCTATCTTGAGCTCATAAGGAGGTTGATAGGTTCTAAAATATATATTTCCATCAGGTTTTAAGGGAGAATAATCAACAAGCAAACATGCATGCAAATGAGGTTTTTAAGTTGAATGTTGATGTAAGGGTATGAAAAATGCCCTGGGAAATCATGCTCTACAACCACATCAATTTTAGGGTTTATTTGTGTGTCTCTGCTCAGGTGTAGGCAACCTTGTGAACCTGCCACTGAATCTCTACCATAATATGGTGGCACTCTCTTAACCGCAGGATGGCGCATGCTACTTTAAGGATGTGGTCGTGGGGAAACCATCCTCCAATCGTCCATCATCTAAAAAGGGTGGTGCAGGAAAGGAGCTCATGAATGGATAAGTCTATGACAAGGAATAATTCGGTGACGTAGACTTGGCCAGTAAACTCTACAATGGTTGCTTTGCCAAGATAAAAGAAAACCCTAGGTATGAAATAACCTCACTGAATGTAGGCAATCACATTCAATATATGAAAGACCATGCGGTCATGGGAAAATTTATGTGTATATGGCCCTTGGAAAAGGATTTCATAGGCTAGGTAAATACTCGGTGGAAGACAAAAGGTCAAATTGACCTTAAGCCGGAATACAAGGTTTTTTTCACTGCAATCTTCACCTGTGTGGAAGACAAAGAACGTATCTATGAGGAAGGGCCATGTTTTTTAACTCTACCAGTCTCCATCTTTGATACTGTACATATTTCTTTAATCATGAAAAAGAAAACTTCATTAATTATCCTATGTGGATCATAATGTTTTCATTTATGTTGGAGTTCTAGGAAAAAGAGACCCTAGAAAGCATTGGAAACACCCTGGGTTCCTTTGTCAAAGTCTTGGAGGTCACCAAGATGGGAAACTACACTTCATATGCCAAAATTTGTGTCTATCTGAACATAGTAGGAGCTCTTCCATAGTCTATCAACATTTGTTATCATGACTCATAATGGATCCAAGCCATGGATTATGAACATATCTCGTTCAGATGTTGAAAGTGTCATTAGTATGGACACTTGTTTCAAGCATGCCCCTTAAATGATCCAAAAAACACCAACAAAGGTAAGGAATATATTGATCAATAGGGATTCACAAAGGTGCCCAAAAAAAGAAAATTGACTAGGAAACATACTAACCCAATCCCCCCAAATCTTATCCCTGATAATAAAAATAGTTTTTAGGCCCTCGTCAATGAAGAAGGAGGTCCTCCACTAAAAGGAGAGACTTCATGAGTCTCCAAATCAAATCCCAAGACAGACACTGCAACTGAAGATGATTCCAAATGCTAGAAGATAGATCCAACAATTCCTAATGCTAATTCCCAAACTCTCCATGTCACATAGTAGAACATGGAAACTAAAGAAGACAAGTATCAAGATTCTAAAGAAGAGAACCAACATATGGGAATGGAAGTTGAAAATTTGAAGATTGACATCCCATCCCTCATTGCAGAACATGGGGAAATCCTTCTTGTCAATCTTCAATAGATGCAAAAAGACCTTTTATGAAGCAAATCGAAAGCAAGTAAATCCCTATTGAATCTTATCCATTTTGATGGGTTTGGTATTAGATCGTCCCTCAAAACCCCAAAAAAAACTAAATGCAGAGGAGAAGAAAAGAGGCTACAAAACCTCCAAGCAAAAACTAGAGGAAGCAAGTGCCCTCTTGCTAGACTTGGGACGGGCCATTGGCTTGCCAGACAAGTACTTCCCCTCCCATCCCAAATTATAAAATGATAGTTCTCTCATGTAATATAAGAAGCCTTAATGCACCTAATAAACATCGCATGCTAAAGAAAAGGATAAACCAAGAGAAACTCACTATTGTTTTACTTCAGGAAACCAAATGTGTCAGGGACACCATGACCACTCTAGCTGAGAAATGTTGGAAATTGAACAAATTAGCAACAATGTCAGCCACAAGATTCTCAGGTGGTCCAATAATATTATAGAACCTATAACATATTAGCCTTAAAAACTTTATAGAATCAATAACTTCCTCTTAGCAAATTACAAAATAAAGGACTCTTTGATCTAAGGATCTATTACTAATGTCTATGGCCCTACCAATCTAATTCTCGAGATTTCATTCTTAGATTCCCTCAAGGATTTGGGGGAACTTGTTTTAGAACACCATTGGATCCTAGGTGAAGACTTTAACATGTTCACCTCTCTTCAATAGAAGAGAGGAGGTCCATGGAAATTAGACTCTAACAATGTAGCATTTAAAAGCTTGATAACATACATAAAGCTCATCGATATACAAATTGTTAATGAAAGTCACACTTGGAACAATAAATGAGGAGGATATCATCAAATTGTAGTAATATGTAATGTTCCCAAGCCAAATTTTTTGCTCAAAACACTAATTGTTTATTGTTTGTTGTGTTTTTTTATGTATTTGCATGTTTACTCATGAAGATGTGCATTATGGGTTTACTTAATATTGAATGAGCAATAGATTTGAAGCATATAATCATAAACAAGACAAGATATACAAGAACACCAGCACAGAACCAATAATGTCATATATGACCTTTATTTAGATAGTAGAGGGATCTCGTATACAAGAGATCTGCAGATCTGGAAGGAAACCCCAATAATAACAAAATGGGTTGCCGGCCGATACAATAATAAGAAATACAAATATAAGTTCCTCCCAAAGGCTGTCTCAGAAGAGATCCAAGCCTCCAAAGGATACCAGGATGAAAGATAAGACTAAAGATAAGACGAGTCTGTCAATACACTGCAAAACCCCTCCAACTGGCTAAGTTGCACCATGCTCTGGATGATGATGAACCCTCAAGTTTCGGCCCTCCTCTTTCTAAGCTCCAAAACCCCCCAAACTCTCCTGGAATGTAGATTGGGCTAGTATAATCCACCGAGCCAAGTTTCAAGTTGAACTGAGAAGTTCTGCTCCTCAAACTGAGCAAACCCTCAACTGGTTTGTGCCCTCTTGGTTTGACTGAATCAAGGAGATTTCGTTCTCCCTTATAGGAGCCTCCAAATGCCACCAATATATCATGGATTTTAGATCGGGCCAATTCTAACAAGAGGTTGAAGTCTCAAGAATATATGAGCCAATAAACAATGATAATCCCTTTATGTAATGCGCCCCTCTCTCCTCCAATTTGTGCCAAGATCTAGAAAATAAACTGTCAGGAAAATCTCCTCTAGAATAGACCAAGAATGATGCTAGGGACCCTACGAAGAAAACCCAGGTTCTCCTTTTCCAAAAATCCTTCTCCTTCCTCCAAATCGAATGAATCTCCTCAAGGTGGTGCACCCCCCTAGCTGGAAACCCCCTAGGTTGTGCACTAGCATGAAGTCTGCCTATAGAACAACCCATTCAACACTGTAGAATGGTGTGGGAGGATTATTTCACCTCTGGGACCAAGCCTAGATCAAGAAAGGTGGGATCTTTCACCACCGAGTCGATCTCTAGGGTTTTAGACTCAAAACCCTCAAAACTATTTGTGATCAAGAGCTCCAATTGAAAATAAGATAATAATCCATAATGCATTAGGAGTGTGCCCTGTCCTTTCCTTTATAGCTCCATTCTATTCATTTGTTGAATTGGTTAACCCCTAGGGTTAACTCTTAACTTTAACTCACATTTTCTTTTCTTTCATTGAGTTATCATTTTCCACACAAAGTCAAGCTTAATAATAGAATGTTATGTTTTCTGATTGACATTGTCCCCAATATGCCTGAGATTATAGTCTAGTGGGGATAGCTAGACTACTGAGTCTCTCCAAACCTCTTCATCAAGAGGTGGGGGACATTACAGTCTCCCCTGCTAGAAATTGCTTGCCCACAAGCAATTCTGAACCTATCTCATGGATCAATTGTTCCCCTTCCTCAATGGCATCCTCCATGGGTAGGTTCTTCCACTTAACAATATACTCTTTGATGTTTCATTCCCTCAACTTAATCTCTCTGACTTCAAGCATCTCCTCTAGTATCAGTACCAACTGTCCTTCTTCATCCATAGGTGGAAATTCTTTGATATGAGTGATATGCTTGTCGATGGCCCTCTTCAAACATGAAACATTGAAGACATTGATCCAGGTGGATATCAGTGGCCACCCACCTTTTCCAAATGGCTCAAAATGGCTTTCTGGCAATTTTGGCAATTTACTATTTTTAGCAGGTTTTAACTTCCGGGGCCATTTTGAGGGCCCAAATGAAGGTTTTTCGAGATCGAGGTTCTCAATGATAGTCAAAGGCATTATTGAGCCCCCAAAATTAATCTCCTTGATGATACCTTTCCAACGAGCTATCACACGCCTAAAACGGAGATCGTATGCAAAAGTTACGACCCCGGGAAGTTGATGTACTTACTTACCCAAACGGGGCCCACATGACTTTTGGCGCTTCATCTCCTAGGGTTAGGTTTTTGGATGTTTGAGACTTTTGGAATTCCCATTTATTGTAAAAGGTCCTTCAGAGCCTCATTGTAATCATCTTCTTGCGAATGCGAGTAGCCGTCACATCTCTTCTCAGAGATAAGCTGCCACCATTTTAGCGAGTCTTTCACTCTGTATTTTTACAGTCTCTGATTAATAGAAATCGTGTATTATTGTATATCTGTGTTTATGGTTGCATCTCTGATACATTTCTATTATATTATTGAATATCTGCAATATCTCTGTGCATTTCTTTATTATATCTCCGCTCTCATTTCGTGCCGAAAATAATCCAGATCAGTGGTATCAGAGCAGGCTGCTCTTGATCATTTTTTCAGTGCATGTCCCCGACGAGGTCCGAGTATAGCAAGTTGTGTCTCGAGCTTGTCTCTCTTGAAGACAATCGCTCTCGCACACCCAAGAAACCCTCAATGGCGGAAGAAAAGAAAAACGACGGAGCAGACGATCCTATCAATCTGTTGCTTGAGCAAGCTCTCACGCGACAGAGGGACGAAATG
>ML777325.1:1521475-1532414 GCA_009831015.1 Picea engelmannii | reverse complement strand
GACCCATACCCTCTCGTTGACTCTGTATGGACCGAAGAAACAAGGTTAGAGATTCTCTGTGCCACTTCTCTTAATGGATGTCTGCCTATACAATTGAAGCCTCAAATAAACCGAGTCACCAACCTCAAAGGTGCACTCAACCATGTGTTTGTCTACCTGTACCTTCTGTTGATTATGTGCCCTTTGTAGATGGTCCTTCAATTCCCTGAGGATGTCCTGACTATACTGAATCCAGTCCTAAACCATAGGAGCCCTGTTGTCACCAAATACAATCTCTACAAATGAGAGAGGTTCATAGTTGTATAAGGCTCTGAATGGTGGCATGCTAATGGACATATGATGAGTGGCGTTGTAATAATACTCCCCCAAGTGAAACCATTTAACCCATGCTTTCTGTTGCCCTGCCACATAATTCCTGAGGTAGCCTTCAACCCATTTGTTGACTATATTTGTTTGGCCATCCGTCTAAGGGTGATAACTAGTACTAGGTGTTAGGGTTGTACCTACTAACCTAAAGAGATCCTGCCGGAATGTGCTAAGGAACCTTCTATCCCTGTCACTCACTATGGTTTTGGGAAAACCATGCAATCTGATTATTTCCCTGAAGAATAGGTTTGCAACATGTGTTGCACTGAAATCTATGTAATAGAAAAAAAGTGTGCAAACTTCGTCAACATGTCCACTACCATGAAAAATGCAGTATTTTCCCTGAGCCTTGGGCAACCCTGTGATGAAATCCATAAATATGCTTTCCCATTTGTGCTATGGAATGGGAAGTGGTTGTAGTAATCTTGTTGGGTGAATGTGTTCATATTTGTTGGCCTGGAAAGTGTTGCACTCCTTGATGTGGCTCATCACATCTTCTTTTAAACCTTTCCAAGAAAACCTCTCCTGGACCTGTCTGTATGTCTTGATGAATCCTTGATGCTCTACTACTGGTGAATCATGGAATGCTTGTAACACCTTGGCCTTAAAGGCTTATTTGGGAACCGAGAAAATTTGGCCCTTGTAGTAAATGATATCATCCATGATTCTAAAATTGTCATCTTGTACCTGTCCATCCATCACTTTGCAAGCAAATTTGTTTTTTGAATATTCCACCAAGAGGTGGGCCTTCCAATCCACTGAGATATCAGTCATGGCATAAAATGATGGTATTCTAGATAAGGCATATGTTACCATGTTACTTTTACCTTTGACAAATTCTATTTCAAAGTCATAAGCTTGGATTTTGCTCTGTAACATCCCGCTCTTGCACACATTGAGCGAACTTATTCTTTGAGGACACTTGCATGCAAGTGATCCAGGTTATTATACTATTGGTCATTTTGATTATGATTACGATTATGAGATATTATGGATTTGATGATATGTTATTTTTTTGTATTTACATAGACAAGTGTTATTGACTGGGTTCTCCTGAGTGTGCAGGACTTTGGATATTGAGGATGCAAAGGCATCGATGAAACCCTTTGGACTCTAGATCGAGTTAGGGAGTGGATTGTTGGGTTTGAATGTTGTTAATGTGACATATGTACATATGATTAGATATTACAATGATTGATTATTATTGCTGACATGATTCGTTGATGGATGCAAGTTGACGATATCTTGCCGACCAGACTCACATTTGGAGTAGAAAGGTCACGCATGACAACTAAATACATTGAGGGAGAGGTGTGGCAGCAGCCCTGCCACAACCTACTAGCACTCTTGTTGTGGCTCGAACTGTAGGTTAACGATTACCTAGTTTGAGAAGACCCACGATGTTGTGAGGGCAGACTGTGACAGTTTCTCATGATGATTCTAAGGGGCACGCAATAAGACAGGGGCCTTATTCCTTAGAGGCCCTTAGTCTCCCACAAGATCACCTAGCGGAGTATTGACTCTAGGGGTTTGACATCTACCAAATTTAGTCAAGAGGCGAGTGGCATCCTTTGAGCACGTAGTGCGTCTTGAAGGGCACGTCGCGCAAATAAAACGAAAAGAGGCGAGTGGCACCCTTTGAGCACGTAGTGCATCCTGAAGGGCACGTCATGATTTTAACTGGTAAGTGAATAAACCTAGTGCCTAGAAAACTATGCCTCCTTAGGACCTAGTCGACCTTAAAATGAATGATGTGATAAGTAAAGTTTAAAAACAATTTTTTCCCTTAAAAAAAAAAGGTCTAGGGAATTTAGAACCTAGGTCTAAGTAGAACATGTGGTTAAATAAAATAAATAAATAAACATGTAACAAGAAGGGGGGGTAAGAAATTAAAACTGAATTATTAAAGTAAAAATTATAATGGAGGATTAAATTTATTAAAAGGGTAAATGGTTGTTTTTATCTACACTTGCTAAATTGATTTAAAGGAAAAAGGGGGAAACTTAAAAGAAAAATGAAACTTAAGGAAAAAGGGAAACTTAAAGAAAATGGGAAACTTAAAGAAAAAGTTGAACGTCTAACTTAGTAAGGAATCTAGCCTTTGGAACTTTCTATTTATGAACTCAACTAGGAATTATGTGAGGCATAAGTCATTTAAGATTTGTAAGGGAATTTTGGGACACCGAAGAACATTTTTAGTAATGTTTTTAGGTGGGTGAGGGAAATAGACAAACTTAATTAATTAATTAAATTATTTTCTGGTGCAACTAGGGGATGGGGCGACATGTGTATGAGGGAGGTTTTTCCTAATTAATTTTATAAAAAAGAATCTAATGAGAATTTTGGGAAACTAATTACTTGAAAACTCTATAAAAAGGATGGTAGAGGAGGAGTATGGATCATCATTTCTCTTGCGTAAAGTTACGTTGTTGAAATTTCATCTTGACTGAAATTTCTCTTGTGGGAGTTGGGATACCCAGCTTGGGTAATGAGAGGTAGCTTGACCTTCCGAGGTGAGTTGGGTGCTAGAATTCTCTGGTATTGTGTGTGTGTCTCCTTTGCGGCTCGGGGGAATCAAGGGGAAGAAGAGTACCCCTAGTGTTGGTTGGGAGGTACCGGTGAGGTCACATCGATTGGCAAGCAGGAGCTGGATGGAGCGCGCGTGGGACAACGACTTCGGAGCATTCACATTTTGCTAAGGTACGCTAGTTAAAGTTGTTACTTGCAATAAATCTTAATTTACACTTGTTTATTTAACTATACTCAGATGACGACTTCATTTCCATGAGATTTCCTTGCACATGTATTTCTATGGTAATTGTAATCCCCTTGTCGCTTGATTCGTTCAGTAAGAACCCTTGCTATCCACAGTATCCTTTATTTCTGAGTTATTGTCTTTTTGCACGTGGCTAAGAATGACCCCGGACTCAACCTTGCCTCCGCTCTTGTATCTCCTGCCTGTGTTTTCTTTACTCCTTGATTGCGCTTTTATTTCATTATTTTCTTCTCCACGAAGAAGATCTGATGCAGATTGTGTTCTTATCCTATGTTCCTTGATCCTTTAAGTTATTAGTCTGTGCCTGAGCAGTCGGCCAGGAGCTGAATCAAATGTCTTTCACTCCGGTGTTAAAGATTTAGATTCAAATTCCATGCTTTCCTGTTCATAGATAATAACTGTCGGATCCTTTCACTGCCCCGCGAGGAATTCTCTCCTGAGCATTTTCCCTCCTTAGCCTTAGCGTATGCGTTTATTGTTTACCTTACTCTGTGAAGATTGCAGTTGATAGCCTAGCGAGTTCATTACTAGGCGCAGCGAAACCACCCTTCAAGGCTCAGAGTTATTGCTCTCTGCATTTTTTAATTTCTCCCAGCAGATAACATTAATATATATGCATTTTGCTCCACGATTTGTACAAGTCTCTCTGCATTTTTGAATGATTCATCTATGAATGATTATCTCTGCGTTTTCTTGTGAATGATTATCTCTATGTTTTTTTTATGATTATCTCTTCTTTTTGATGATTAATCTCTGAAGGATTAATCTATGATTCCTTGGCTCCTTGAAAAAGGGGATAAATCATTTTTTTTTCCTCCCAACGAATTTGGGTGACTCGCACCAACCCTATATCCGTTCTCTTTTCCTCATAAAAATTAGAGTTATCAACAACGATTTTACCATGGCGATTTTACCCCTGCGATTTCAGCATGATATCCCTAACTACTACTTACCACTGCGAATTTTACCACTGTGATGTTAACTCAACCATATCATAGACAACGATATATATTGTTAATTCCTTTTATATTTGTTAATCCCTTTTAATAGACAATGATATCATAGACAACATATCAATATTGTTAGACAACATATCAATGCTAGACAACGTATATTGTTAGACAACATATCAATGCTAGACAACAATTTATTGAAAGACAACAATAATCTTGTTAGACAGTGAAATCATTGATAAACAATGATTCATTAGCAAATGAAATGATAGCATGGTATCCCTACGTACTACTAACTTAATATAATCTGGATTCATTTATTTTTCTTTTTAAATGGGCAGGGTAAGGATCTGTTGATTGTTGATTTCTTATTAATAGATAACATGTTATTGTTTACAACAAATATTAATAGACAACAATATTGTTGTTGACCGCGAATAGTAATAGACAGAGATATTATTGTTAGACATAGATTTATTAATAGACAACAATATTGATTGTTTGACAATGAATATTAATATACAATGATAATAATGTTAGACAACAATATCATTGTTGATACCAAAAAGGGAATTAAAGGAGTTTATAGATTACACGGTACTGGGATGAATTAAATGGAGTATTTATATACATGACTGTTATAGATTTCAATTAATGTGGTTTAATATTGATAAGGCATTTTAGGGTCATGCATTTCCCAAGTTTCTCATTATCTTATGCATAAGAGTGTGGATATGTCAATTATCATAATCTAAGGCATGTATGTTTGGAAAGGGTGATGATAGGGTTGGAAGATTTAACTTAGTCTTATACAAGGAATTATATGTTAGTGAATGACAATTGTAGTGAGACTTTTTGTTAATAAAATCTTAATTAATTAATAAATGACTTGAAAAACAAGAGAGAGGATTTTAATTGATACATGTTATTGTAGAATGGATTCTCGAGGGAATATTTCATAGATGGCTAATCACGTCCTTTGATTGATGTATGTTTGCAATAGAATTTGTTGCCCCAGGAATTTAATGTGATGTATGATTGTTATAATAGTCAGATTTCCCTTGCGTCTTGTTGACTTTTTGATTGGGTGCTTGGGTTTAGTCTTCATGTATTTTTGACAGTTAATTCGGTCTCCTAGCACGTTGGATTTTTCTTGGGTTATTGGTCTAGATATGTTATGTTGCACCTTGGTTACTGTCACGCCCACCGCTTGTGATGACATGATTCCTGATGAGAGGATCATTGCGCACCCTGATTGATAGATGCAAATGATAACCTAGCCAGAGTCTTGTCCTTCCCGACGGGGGTGTAATGTTCATTGTAGTTCATGTTGGTACTTGTGTTGTAACACTTGTTTGTGCTTGTTCCTCGCTCGTCGTGAAGGTTCAAGATAATTGTGTCACTTGATGTTGGTTGCGTCTGGTTGATCTTGATGATTGTCCTTAGCTTAGTCATTTATTTTTTCTAATTGGTTTTCGCACGTTGCACCCAGTCACACGATGTGCTAGTATGCTAGGTCGTTATGTTATTTGTTTTCTGAATTGCTCACGTGGTGTTCGTCGTCGAGTTGCATTGTTTAATTGTTATCGTTGTTGCCTTCCTGCTTTCAAAAAAATATATATATCTTTTTCTTTGCATCGCATGTAGTCATAACGATTGGGGTTGTTACATATGGTATCAAAGTCGGTTCGACCCACGACTTGGGATCACTACGGCTTCCATTGATTTGATATTTGATTATAAGGTTGCTAATTAATTCGATTTGTATTAGTGCAGGAATCATGGTTAGGGGACGCCGCAGAGGCACACAATGGGGTGCTAGGGGAGGAGGTGTGACTCCCCCAATAGCATCCACGCCTGAGGGATCTAACCCCCAGGGAGATGAACAAGTTGTCGGGGAGGAACAGGTAGCTGTGGGTGATGTGGTTGTGCTGATGAGGTCCTTTCAGAGGATGTCTGAGGCACTGATCAGCCGTTTGGATAGAGATGAGGCCAGGGCACCGACACCTTCTGAGGGTCCACCGCACGCTCTGGTCGGTACTGGTAGTATTCACTGCGAACTCGAGAAGGTCAAATGTCCTAAATTATTTAGTGCCCCAGACGGTGCGGTCGTTGAAGCATGGTTGGAGAATATGGTGATGTTATTTTCACTTCGCAACTATACCTCCAACATGAAGGTCCGCATGGCGGTATTTCAACTAAAGGGGAACACTCTTCTATGGTGGAAGACGCTCCTGCCGCAATTGAACATGATCATCAAAGACGTGTCATGCGAACTATTTGAGGAATGGTTCCGAGAGAGGTATCTATCGGAGGAATTCATTGAGCGTCAACTCAACAATTTCAATGCCTTGCAACAAGGCGGTCGTACGATGCCCGAGTACGAGGCCCGTTTTATGGAGCTACTTCGGTATGCTCCGCACCTGAATACCAAGAAACTTAAGGTCAACAGGTTCTTGTTTGGCCTTAATGTCAACATTTGTGCAAAGGTTAGGATTCTGATGCCTCAAACTTTGCATGATGTTGTCCAGAGGGCCCTCATAGTAGAGGAGGAGCTTATCAGTGGGGTTTAGAGCAAGACTCCAGCGAGATCAGTGGGGCAGGTGTCATCTGGTACGCAATAGCATAAGACACTAGTTACACATTCACCAGGATATCGTGGCTTCAAGAGAGGATCCACTTTCACTACACCTCGTCGACCAACGCCTCAACAATAGACTCCTTACCGAGGACCACAACACCAACAACAACGTCGACCACAACAACAATAGTTTAGGCCTATTCAATATAATAGACCAGGGTTCCAGGCCGATGGGCCGTCAGCTTCTACTTCAGGTACTAGGAGTACTGGACCGAAGAAAGGGTGTTGGACATGTGGGGAGCCACATTACCAGCGTGACTACCCAGTGGAGAGGATCAGAGCATATGGATCATCTAGACACGCTACTATGGGAGATTTGGGCAAGACTCATCAGATTCATGCAATGGTGAATAATCACTAGGAAGAGCACCAATCAACTGTGCTCGAGACGTCAAGTACCATCGTTGACCAGACCCTTTGTATTTTGATAGATTTAGGTGCTACAGAGAGTTTCATTTCTGGGGCAATCCTAAAAAGAATTAAGGTAAAGGCAGTCAAACATGATGATTTTAGCTTTGTAGAAATGGCTTCAGGAGCCAAACAGAAGGTTGGAGGGAAGGTTACAGGTTGTAGCCTTAACCTAGGAGAGTTTATCACTAGGGCCAACCTATACGTCACGATCTTAGGATCTTATGACGTCATGATCAGTATGGACTGGTTGGAATTGCATGAGGCGATACTCAACTGTAATACAAAAAGGTTGAGCTTTGTCGATGATGAGGGACAAAGACCTGTGATTGTAGGTCGGAACCGGGGACTTTCCCTGAGGTTCATCTCTTCCTTACAACTACAGAAGAGCATGCGTAAGGGATGTAAGCTTTATGTGATCCTTGCGTTAAACGAGAAGGGAGTAGAAAAAGGTCTAGAACACCTTCCGGTGGTGAGAGAGTTTTCAGAAATGTTCCCTGAGGAGTTACCTGGGATGCCACCAGAGAGGGAGTTGGAATTTACCATCGACCTAAAACTAGGAACTGAACCGATAGCAAGAACGTCTTATCAGATGTCGACCCCAGAGTTACAGGAGTTGAGAATGCAACTGAAGGATTTGTTGGACCTAGGACTTATATGTCTGAGTGTGTCACCATGGGGGGTGCCTGTTATTTTCATACAGAAGAAGGATGGGCCGTGGAGACTCTGCATTGAATATCGTTAATTTAACAAGGAAACGATGAAGAATCGGTATTGGTTGCCAAGGATTGATGATTTGTTTGATTAGATGAAAGGTGTGACGGTGTTTTTGAAAATCAACTTGAGATCAGGGTATCGCTAGTTACAGATCAAAGAGGATGACATCCCTAAGACTGCCTTTAAGACAAGGTTGGACATTATGAGTTTACCATTTTATCATTTGGAATGACGAACGCCCTAGGGGTATTTATGAGTTTGATGAATGGGGTGTTCTGCGAATACTTGGACAAGTTTGTCCAAGTATTCATTGACAATATTTTGATTTACTCTCGGATAATGGAGGATCATGACGAGCAATTACGCATGGTACTACAATGTCTATGAGAGAACAAATTGTATGGGAAGCTGTCTAAATGCTCGTTTTATCAATCGAAGATTCACTACTTAGAGCATGTCATGTATTGCAAAGGTATCGATGTGGATACAACAAAGTTAGAGGCTATTATGGAATGGGTTGCACTAATGAATGTCCCCGAAGTGCGTAGCTTCACGGGTTTAGCAGGATACTATCGACGGTTCATCGAGGGTTTTTCGAAGATATCAAATCCGATCACAGAATTACAGAAGAAGAACAAGAAGTTTGTCTGGACCGAGAAATGAACAGAGGAATTTCGGAGGCTCAAAGATCTGTTGACGATAGCACTACTATTGAAGGTCCCTGACATGGATGAAGACTTCTTGGTATGCACTAATGCATCCAAGGAAGGCTTAAGTGGAGTCTTTATGCAAGGCGGTCGAGTGATCGCTTACATCTCCATAAAGTTGACAAGGCACGAGGAGAACTATGCAATGCATGATTTGGAGTTGTTAGCCATTGTTTATGCCTTGAGATTTTGGAGACACTACCATATTTGTTGTAGGAAAATCTCCCTGCGGACAGGTAGATCACCTCTAAGAGCTTGACCTTAACCCTAGACAGAAAAATGCTTAACGTGGACACTGACTTCCTTTCAAATCTATCTAAACTAATATATGAGAAGGAAAAATAACAAAAGTACCTCTTTATCGACGTTTGTCCCTGCACGCTCCAAGTTGCGCTCCAATCCTTTGCTCCTCGTTGAGTTCTGCAGACAAACAAGATACGACTACTTCCTACTCTATTGATATTAGCTTGAAAATAGATCTATCAGTTAATGATAAGTTCATGCAACATCAGACACAAACTAGAAAGAAACAGGCCAAGCGTGTCATATTAATGAGAATAACGACAGCAGTACTTACAATCGTAGATGCGAATGCGACAACTTCGTCAAGTTCCCTTCATCTAACCCTTGCTCAAAATATCCACAACCTGGCTGACAGCAGCTTCACTGATCACTTCTCCTCTGACTGACTGTGTGTTTCCTATGAGATCATAGGTTTCATGCTAGAAATTCTTCCCCCCTTTCCACCATCATAGAGCCTGTTTATATAGGTTAAAAGGAGCTTAACCTCTTGAGTTATCTTTAGAACAAGTTGGGAACCTTCTCCTTAGATCAGGGATCTCTTGATGAAACCAAGAATTCGAGCACAACTGCCTCCTAATATCGAAAGATCCTCCCCTTATTCTCCTCAACGGGCCAACTACTGCCTCAGATTAGGTAACGCTCCCTCAGAAGGGGCATCAAAGCACTGTAGCGCTCCCTAGTAAGCCTTGGGGAAGYGCCAAYGCTCTCAAGATGAGAAACTCTCCTTCAAAAGGGGTTGGGGAGCGTTATAACGCTCCCTGAAGCATTATAGGGGAGCGCCAGCGCTTCTGGAGCTGAAGTAGGGGAGTGCTCCCCCTCAAAACCTTTGTTTCAGGGTCCCTTTCAGGTGTCAAGAGTTATTTGACTTCAGTAAACCAGTTCTCCTCCTTCAAATCAATCATGTGAGATGTTATAAGTGCCTCCTTAGTGTCGTCATTATGGCAACATGATTAAACAACGTCTGCGACACTTGTAAGCAACTTGCAACACTTGCGAAAGTTGTAAGGAAGCTGCGACACTTACGACAATTGAGAGGAATATGCGACACTTATCCAGTCGAGTAATTTTGATGTGTAACAGAATTCCCCCCAAAGTATGAAGTCAGAAGATGCGAACTGATGAGTGAAATACTTTGTAGACGTTCAAGCAAGGGTATAGACTCGAGGAACCTGACGGAAGCTGCACACAAACATCCAACAAATATCATGACATATTTCAAAACCCAAGGCAGACATACCTATGCTTGGGTGATCAAGATTTGAGATATGGTCACCATAATATACACTGCGGATCCATAATTGTATTGATAAAAAGGGGTATAGCCACCGAAGATACAATGTGGATCTATACTTTGATGATTCGTATTGATCGTAGCCACGAAGAATACACAGTGGATCTACGAGATGACAAGACATAGCCACGACCAATACAAAGTGGATCTATGTAATAGTGTATGTGTTCTTTGTCCAATAGAAACTCTTTTGCAACCTGAGCAAAGCATATATCAAAGTGATTACTCAAACCAAGGTCTTCTTACCAATCCCAGTGTGATACGATTCTAACCATGTGAATAGATGTCTTGATGTCGAACATGGTAGAAACCACTTGATTACCAGTCAATGAGGTAAACCGTTAACAAGTGCGAGGGAGATCACCATTAATGTCAATGATTCCCAAGGTACCTTAGTACATTCCATCGAACGTGAATAGATGAGCTGAGGTCGAACATTCGTGGAATCATTCGATCAGAGGTCAATGGTGTAAACCCACTGTCGAATGTGAGGAGGCCTGCCATTGAGGCATGCAGGTCCCAAAGTAATGACTAGTTTCTAAGTCTAATTCCCGGATAATGTGTTGAAGTCGACAGGAATAGACTCGTCGAGGGAGGGCCTTGATGTATCCCCCATCAACGATGCGAAACACATATAAAGATGTAATTGGTAGATCAAAAGAACATGGATTGACACGGGTTTTGAGACAAGATATTTGGGATGGTTGACTGTCGAGACGGATACTTCCCTTGAATACTGAGGCACAACAGAAAAACGTGACGTGGACCAAAACTATG
>ML777325.1:1486204-1510274 GCA_009831015.1 Picea engelmannii | reverse complement strand
TAATTGTCTTTTTATGAATGAAAATCAAACTAGCACAAGCTAAAGTCATACAAACAATGCACCCTTTCATTGCAATCAAAACAAAAAGTGAAAGAAAAGAAACAATAAAAGAGAAAACAAAATTTACACCCAAAAAGAAAAATTTGAAGAATAATGACCTTGATCGAAATCAAGACAAAGAGGTTTGTAGGCCTTTGATGACCTTCACCAGGGTTTTTACTTAGCTGATGAGAAGAGAAAAACAATGCATGGGTTTCGAATTTCACTCAACAGGGAAAAAATCAATGAAAATGGCGAAGAAGGCTACAAGATCCAATCAACAAGGTATTTATTCTTCAAAAAGACAGATGTCAAGGCTGAAAGGGAAGAAAAATTGACTCACTAGATCACTCAGCAAAAGAGACACAGAGGCAAACCCTGAAAAAAGGCAGTTCTGGAGGGTTTTTGTGCCAAAAAGAGGTTGGCGCTCTGTTGCCAAAGGCAAGGAGCGTTATAACACTCTGTGTAAAGGTATGGGGGAGCGTTGGCACTCTGTTAACACTAGGACAGGGGCGCCAGGGTCTAAAATCCCCAGAAATGTCAAAAATTTCAAAAATTGAGATTCAAACTTGACAAGTATGCTGAGTGTGATAAGGTAAGGAGCTAATCAGCTCATGAAACTAATCAAAGAGGGGTGAACCAGGTCTGAAACATTCAATGGATAGAACAAGGTCAATGAGGAGAAAAATCCAAACAAGAGGTTTTGATTTGAGGCTATCTCCCCAGTGGAGTCGCCAATTTCTGTTGTAGGAAAATCTCCCTGCGGACAGGTAGATCGCCTCTAAGAGCTTGACCTTAACCCTAGACAGAAAAATGCTTAACGTGGACACTGACTTCCTTTCAAATCTATCTAAACTAATATACGAGAAGGAAAAATAACAGAAGTACCTCTTTATCGACGTTTGTCCCTGCACGCTCCGAGTTGCACTCCAATCCTTTGCTCCTCGTTGAGTTCTGCAGAAAAACAAGATACGACTACTTCCTACTCTATTGATATTAGCTTGAAAATAGATCTATCAGTTAATGATAAGTTCATGCAACATCAGACACAAACTAGAAAGAAATAGGCCAAGCGTGTCATATTAATGAGAATAACGACAACAGTACTTACAATCGTAGATGCGAATGCGACAGCTTCGTCAAGTCCCCTTCATCTAACCCTTGCTCGAAAGATCCACAACCTGGTTGACAACAACTTCACTTATCACTTCTCCTTTGACTGACTGTGTGTTTCCTATGAGATCATAGGTTTCATGCTAGAAATTCTTCCCCCCTTTCCACCATCATAGAGCCTGTTTATATAGGTTAAGAGGAGCTTAACCTCTTGAGTTATCTTTAGAACAAGTTGGGAACCTTCTCCTTAGATCAGGGATCTCTTGATGAAACCAAGAATTCGAGCACAACTGCCTCCTAATCTCAAAAGATCCTCCCCTTATTCTCCTCAATGGGCCAACTACTGCCTCAGATTAGGCAGCGCTCCCTCAAAAGGGGCATCAAAGCGCTGTAGCGCTCCCTGGTAAGCCTTGGGGAAGCGTCAACGCTCTCAAGATGAGCAACGCTCCTTCAAAAGGGGCTGGGGAGCGTTGTAACACTCCCTGAAGCATTATAGGGGAGCGCCAATGCTTCTGGAGCTGAAGTAGGGGAGCGCTCCCCCTCAAAACCTTTGTTTCAGGGTCCCTTTCAGGTGTCAAGAGTTATTTGACTTCAGTAAACCAGTTCTCCTCCTTCAAATCAGTCATGTGAGATGTTATAAGTGCCTCCTTAGTGTCATCATTATGGCAACATGATTAAACAACGTTTGCGACACTTGTAACCAACTTGCGACACTTGCGAAAGTTGTAAGGAAGCTGTGACACTTACGACAATTGAGAGGAATATGCGACACTTATCTAGTCGAGTAATTTTGATGTGTAACAGTATTGGATGAAAATTTGAACTAAAAATGGACCACTATGGAATACAACACATCTTTACGCAAAGCGAATTGAACGTGCGACAACGATGTTGGTCGGAATTGCTTAGCAAGTATGTTTTCGAGATTAATTACATAAAGGGAACAGTGAACAGAGTGGCAGATGCGTTGAGTCGGAGACCATGCATATTTTCATTGATGCCTCTTCAGACAAATCTACGTGAAAAGATTATAAATTTATAGCACAATGATGACTGGTACAAAGAGGTCAAGGATTTTATCGGACAAAACACAATGATGGGACCAAAATTTGAAGGGTTTACTATGGACGATGACAGACTATTGAGATTTAAAAGTCGAATTTACATACCGCCCAATGACGAGTTGAGGAGTTTGATCCTAAATGAGGCTCTCAGAGTAGTGTACATGGATCTTCCTGGAGTCATGAAGATGAGGGCATACCTTAAACCCCTTATTCTTCTGGAAAGGAATGAAGGAAAACATAGTCAACCATGTGGCCAGATGTCTAGTATGTCAGCAGGTGAAGGTTGAGCATAGACATCTAGCAGGACTACTACAACCACACGCTATTATGGAATCTAAATGGGAGGTCATTTCGATGGATTTCATTGTTGGATTTCCACTGATGGCAAGGAGACATGACTCGATTTTTGGGGTAGTCGACACTCTGACGAAGAGTGCTCATTTTATTCCTGTGCATACGACGTATGAGGCACCGACATAGCTAGAGTTTTCATCAGTGAGATTGTGAGGCTGCATGGCATGCCTAAGAGGATTATATCCGATAGAGGATTGTTGTTTACAGGTCGATTTTGGACTAGTTTCCAAGAGGCCTTGGGAACCTAACTTAACTTTAGTACCGTGCATCACCCGAAGACAGATGGGCATACCGAATTAACAAACCAAATCTTGGAGGATATGTTGTGTATGTACGTTATGGACCAACAAAAGCATTGGGAATAGTTCTTGCCACTGGTAGAGTTTGCGTACAACAACAATTATCAAAGCACCATTAAGATGGCACCTTTCGCGTTTCTTTACGGGCGACCGTGTCAGACGTCTTTGAGTTCGGATCGGCTTGAGGATAGGGTCCTAGTGGGACCAGAAGCAATCCAAGAAGTGGAATATCAAATGAAAAAAATAAGACAAAGGATCAAGGAAGCGCAAGATCGACAAAAGAGTTATGCCAATGCACATCATGTCGACCGTAGTTACGAAGTTGGCGATCGAGTCTTCTTGCAGGTGAAACCGCATAAGAGTTCGATCAAGTTTGGAAAGGGTGATAAACTCTCTCCTAGGTTCGTGGGTCCTTTCAAGATTGTGGAAAGGAAGGGGCCCAAGGCCTATTGACTAGCCTTGCCTGATTCTTCGAGGCATATGCATAATGTTTTTCATGTATTTGTTTTGAGACATTATATTAGTGATCCTACACATGTTATTGACATGAGTTCCTTGCAGGTATCTGATGAGGGTGCACTCACGGCGGAGCCAATCCGCATCCTGGACCATCGCATTAGACAACTACGACATCGAATAATAGATCAGGTCAAGGTCCAATGGGACAACTATAGTCCACACTCGACGACCTGGGAGGACGCATATGATATGCACCAAAGGTTTCCATTTCTGTATGATAGATAGACTTATGATACCGTGATACACTTTATTTCAGCAGTTATATACTATGAAACTTCAGGATGAAGTTTAAACCAAGAGGGGGTGTATGTAACATCCCTCTCTTGCATGCACTGAGCGAACTTATTCTTTGAGGACACTTGCATGCAAGTGATCCAGGTTATTATACTATCGGTCGTTTTGATTATGATTATGAGATATTATCGATTTGATGATATGTTTTTTTGTTGTATTTACATAGACATGTGTTATTGACTGGGTTCTCCTGAGTGTGTAGGACTTTGGACATTGAGGATGCAGAGGCATCGATGAAACCCCTTGGACTCTGGATCGAGTCAGGGAGTGGACTTTTGGGTTTGAATGTTGTTGATGTGACATATGTACATATGATTAGATATTACGATGATTGATTATTATTTCTGACATGATTCATTGATGGATGTAGGTTGATGATCTCTTTCCAACCAAACTCACATTTGGAGTAGAGGGTTCACGCATGAAAACTAGAGACATTAAGGGAGAGGTGTGGCAGCAACCCTGCCACAACCTACTAGCACTCTCATCGTGGCTCGAATTGTAGGTTAAGGATTATCTAGTTTGAGAAGACCCAGGATGCCGCGAGGGAAGACTGTGATAGTCGCTTACAATGATTCTAAGGGGCATGAAATAAGGCAGGGTCCTTATTCCTTAGAGGCCCTTAGTCTCCCACAAGATCACCTAGCAGAGTATTGACTCGAGGGGTTTGGCGTCTACCAAATTTAGTTAAGAGGCGAGTGGCACCCTTGGAGCATGTAGTGTGTCTTGAAGGGAACGTTGCACAAATAAAATGAAAAGAGGTGAGTGGAACCCTTGGATCACGTAGTGTGTCCTAAAGGGCACGTCGTGATTTTAACTAGTAAGTGAATAAACCTAGTGCCTAGAAAACTATGCCTCCTTAGGACCTAGTCGACCTTAAAATGAATGATGTCATAAGTAAAGTTTTTTTTCCCTTAAAAAAAAAAGGTCACCCAGCCTAGGGAATTTAGAACCTAGGTCTAAGTAGAACATGTGGTTAAAGAAAATAAATAAATAAACATGTAACAAGAAGGGGGGGTAAGAAATTCAAACTTAATTATTAAAGTAAAAAATATAATGGAGGATTAAATTTGTTAAAAGGGTAAATGGTTGTTTTTATCTACACTTGCTAAATCATTTTTTGGTTAAAAAGGAAAAAGGGGGAAACTTGAAAGAAAAAGGAAACTTAAGGAAAAAGGGAAACTTAAAGAAAAAGCTGAATGTCTAACTTAGTAAGGGATCTAGCCTTTGGAACTTTCTATTTATGAACTCAACTAGGAATTAAGTAAGGCGTAAGTCATTTAAGAATTGTAAGGGAATTTTGGGACACCGAGGAGCGTTTTTAGGAATGATTTTAGGTTGGTGAGGGAAATAGACAAACTTAATCAATTAATAAATTTATTTTCTGGTGCAACTAGGGGATCAGGTGACATGTGTACGGGAGAGGTTTTTCCTAATTAATTTTATAAAAAATAATCTAATCAGAATTTTGGGAAACTAATTACTTGAAAACTCTATAAAAAGGATGGCGGAGGAGGATTATGGATCATCATTTGGCTTGCGTAATGTTACGCTGCTGAAATTTCATCTTGACTGAACTTTCTCTTGTGGGAGTTGGGATACCCGGCTCGGGTAATTAGAGGTAGATCGACCTTGCGAGACAAGTTGGGTGCTATCATTATTTGGTATTGTGTGCATGGCCCCTTTGTGGCTCAAGGGGCTCAGGGGGAAGAAGAGTACCCCTACAGTTTTTTGGGAGGTACCGATGAGGTCACATCGGTTGGAAAGGAGGAGCTAAATGGAGCGTGCATGGGACAACAAATTCAGAGCATTCGCATTTGGCTAAGGTACTCCAGTTAAAGTTGTTACTTGCAATGAATCTTAATTTACACTTGTTTATTTTATTGTACTCAGATGATGACTTCATTGTCATGAGCTTTCCTTGCACATTTATTTATACAGTAATTGTAATCCCCTTGTTGCTTGATTCATTCAGTAAGAACCCTTGCTATCCAAAGTATCCTTTATTTCTGAGTTACTGTATTTTTGCGCGTGTCTAAGAATGAGCCCCAGACTCAACCTTGCATACGCTCTTGTATCTACTGCCTGCGTTTTCTTTGCTCCTTGATTGTGCTTTTATTTGATTTTTGTTTCTCCATGAAGAAGATCTGATGCAGATTGTGTTCTTATCCTTTGTTCCTTGATCCTTAAAATTATTAGTCTGTGCCTGAGTAGTCGGCTAGGAGTCGAATCGACTATATTTCACTCCGGTATTAAAGATTTAGATTCAAATTCCCTACTTTCCTGTGCATGGATAATAACTGTCGGATCCTTTCTCTTCCCTGCGAGGAATTATCTCCTAAGTAGTTTCCCTCCTTAGCCTCTACGTTTATTGTTTACCTTGCTCTTTGAATATTATGGTTGATAGCCCAACAAATTCATTTCTAGTCATAGCGAAACCAACCTTCAAGGCTCAAAGTTATTTCTCTCTGTGTTTTTTAATTTCTCCCAGCAAATAGCATTAATATCTATGCATTTTTCTCCACGATTTGTACATGTCTCTTTGTTTTTTTGAATGATTCGTCTCTAAATGATTATCTCTGCATTTTCTTGTGAATGATTATCTCTGCGTTTTTTTTATGTTTATCTCTGCTTTTTGATGATTAATCTCTAAAGGATTAATCTCCTATACCTTGGCTCCTTGAAAAAGGGGATAAATCATTTTTTTTTCCTACCAGCAAATCTGGGTGACTCGCACCAACCCTATATCCGTTCTCTTTTCCTCAGAAAAATTAGAGCTATCAACAACAATTTTACCATGGTGATTTTACCCCTGCGATTTCAGCATGATATCCCTACCTACTACTTACCACTGTGAATTTTACCACTGTGATTTTAACTCAGCAATATCATAGACAATGATATCATAGAAAGTAATATATATTGTTAATTCCTTGTTAATTCCTTTTATATTGTTAATCCCTTTTAATAGACAGTGATATCATAGACAACGATATATATTGTTAATTCCTTTTATATTTGTTAATCCCTTTTAATAGACAGTGATATCATAGACATCGATTCCTTTCTAATAGACAATGATATCATAGACACCATATCAATATTGTTAGACAACACATCAATGCTAGACAACCATTTATTGAAAGACAACGATAATTTTGTTAGACAGTGAAATCATTGATAAACAACGAATCATTAGCAAATGAAATGATAGCATGGTATCCCTACATACTGCTAACTTAATCTAATCTGGATTCATTTCTTTTTCTTTTTAAATGGGCAGGGTAAGGATCTGTTGATTGTTGATTTCTTATTAATAGATAACATGTTATTGTTGATAACAAATATTAATAGACAACGATATTGTTGTTGACCACAAATAGTAATAGACAAAGATATTATTGTTAGACATAGATTTATTAATAGACAACAATATTGATTGTTTGACAACGAATATTAATAGACAACAATAATAATGTTAGACAGGGGTATCATTGTTGATACCAAAAAGGGAATTAAAGTAGTTTATAGATTACACGGTACCAGGATGAATTAAATGGAGTATTTATATACATGACTATTATAGATTTCAATTAATGTGGTTTAATATTGATAAGGCATTTTAGGGTCATGCATTTCCCAAGTTTCTCATTATCTTATGCATAAGAGTGTGGATATGTCAATTATCATAATCTAAGGCATGTATGTTTGGGAAGGGTAATGATAGGGTTGGAAGATTTAACTTAGGCTTATACAAGGAATTGTATGTTAGTGAATGACAATTGTAGTGAGACTTTTTGTTAATAAAATCTTAATTAATTAATAAATGACTTGAAAAACAAGAGAGAGGATTTTAATTGATACATGTTATCGTAGAATGGATTCTCAAGGGAATATTTCATAGATGGCTAATCACGTCATTTAATTTATGTATGTTTGCAATAGAATTTGTTGCACCAGGAATTTAATGTGATGTATGATTGTTATAGTAGTCAGATTTACCTTGCATCTTGTTGACTTGTCGATTGGGTTCTTGGGTTTAGTCTTCATGTATTTTTTACAGTTAATTCGGTTTCCTAGCA
Source organism: Picea engelmannii (assembly GCA_009831015.1). Lineage (NCBI taxonomy): Eukaryota > Viridiplantae > Streptophyta > Pinopsida > Pinales > Pinaceae > Picea > Picea engelmannii. The sequence continues at coordinate 1,502,510 of ML777325.1, read as the reverse complement.
CGTTGGATTTTTCTTGGGTTATTGGTCTAGATATGTTATGTTGCGCTTTGGTTACTGTCACGCCTACCGCTTGTGACGACATGATTCTTGATGAGGGGATCATTACACGCCTTGATTGATAGATGCAAATGATAACCTAGCCAAGTTCATGTGCTTCCCGACGGGGGCATAATGTTCGTTGTAGTTGATGTTGGTACTTGTGTTGTAACGCTTATTTGTGCTTGTTCCTCACTCACCGTGAAGGTTCAATATACATGTGTCACTTGATGTTGGTTGCATCTGGTTGATCTTGATGATTGTCCTTAGCTTAGTCGTTTATTTTGTCTAATTGATTTTTGCATGTTGCACCCAGTCGCACAATGTGCTAGTATGCTAGGTCATTATGTTGTCTGTTGCTATACTTGCTTGTGTGGTGTTCGTCATCGAGTTGCATTGTTTAATTGTTGTTGTTGTTGCCTTCTTGCTTTAAAAAAATTTCTTTTGCTTTGCATTGCATGTAGTCGTAATGATCGGGGTTGTTACATGCTCACCCACTTCTGCTGCCTTTCATTCAAGTCCTTCTGATCTAGGAAGTACTTGAGGTTGTTGTGATCTGTCCTCGTGATGAATTTTCCCCCAACTAAATACTTCTTGAACTTAGTCGATGCATGCATGAGTGCTAGCATTTCCTTGTCATAGATGGTGTAGAGGAGCTCAGGACCCCTCAATTTTTGGCTTTCATAGACAATATGATGCATGTTCTGCATAAGTGCTACTCTAATGCCTTCCCCTGAGGCATCACACTCTACTATGAAGGGTTGTGTGAAATCTAGTAGGGCCAATATTGGACATGTACGCATCACTTTCTTCATTTTTTCAAATGTGGACTGTGCTTCTGGGCTCCACTTGAATGCCCCCTTCTTGGTCAAATTGGTCAAAGGTGCACAAAGTTGAGAAAAAACTTTGACAAGCCTCATGTAATATCAACACATGCCCCAAAACCCCTTCAATTCTATGAGTGTCCTAGGTGTGGGCCAGTCAAGTATAGCTTGTGTTTTTTCTTGGTGTATCTGTACCCCCTTCACTCCAATGATGTGTCCTAGATAAAGGACCTCTGTCATCCCAAATCCACATTTGGATTCCTTAGCATATAAAGATTTCTCTTCCATGATAGCCAAAATTTGTTCCACATGTTAAAGGTGTTCCTCCTAAGTTTTGATATAGATCAATAAATCATCAAAGAAGACTAACAAGAACTTCCTCAGTTGCTTGTTGAAAAAATTATTCATGCATGACTGGAAGGTGGTTGGCGAATTAGTCATCCCAAAAGGCATGACCAAAAACTCATAGTGTCCATAGTGACACCGAAAAGCAAGTCTTAGAGATATCTTTCTCCCTCCTTTTTATCTGATGATAGCCGAAGCACAAGTCAATCTTTGTGAAATATATTTCCCCATGGATCTCACCCAATAGCTCATCAATCTGTGGGATGGGGTACCTATTTTTTATTGTCTTCTTATTTAGATCCATGTAGTCAATGCACATGCACATTGTCCCATCTTTCTTTTTTACCAGCACTACCAAAGATGCAAAGGGACCAGAACTTGGCCTGAAGTGGCACATATCCAACAACTCCTTAATTTCCTTTTCAATTTCATCTTTATATCTCTTAGGGTGCTTGTAGGGAGTCGTGATGACAGGTTTCGCACCCTCCTCCAACTATATGATGTTCTCAAAACCCCTATATGGTGGTGCCCCTAGTGGTATAGGCTCAAAGACCTTGTTGTGCCTATCCATGATTTTCTTGATCTCTGGTGAGTAGTGTGTTTCCCCCTTCTTGTCTACCCTGACTGATGTTTTACATTCAACTGCATAGACGATGTATTCCCTCCTGAATATGGCCTCCATGCATTTTTTTGTTACCACTCTCGGTGTGTTGCCTGTCATACCCCTGAGAACCACCTTTTTCCCATTTTCTTCTGTGAAAGACATTTCCATGGTTTTGTAATTTGCGGTGATTGGCCCTAATGTACTAAGCCAATGTACTCCAAGAATGATGTTGGTGTTTGGAAGGTCCATAACATATAAATCCTGTGCCAAGTCATGCCTACCGAAAGTAAGTTTCATTCCTGGAATGTACCTGTCACAAGGCATGGTGCGCCCCCCTGCTAGATCCACACGAAATACCTCAAACTCAACTGTTAGTATATGTCTTCTTTGCAGTAGGGATGAGTCAATGAAGTTGTGTGAGGCACCTCTATCAATGAGAATTGAGACCTTATTCCCTTGTAGTACCCCTCTCATCCTGAAAGTGTTGAATTTAAGTACCCTGTTGATGGATGCAAGTGTCACCTTCTCATTTGTTGTAAGGCCGTGACTTGCATCTTCCTCTTTTGCATGTCCTGGATTCTCTGCCTCCATGTTTTGTAGGTGGCTGAAATATCCATCCTCCTCATCATCCAAAATCACCTCAATGTAATGGGATTTTCCCTTACAAATGCATTTGTGTGTTGATTCCCATGGTTCCTTGCAGGTGAAGCATAATTTTTTTCTCCTCAATTCCCTCCTAGTGAGATCATCCATCCTACCCCTTCCTCGGTCAAACCCTATTGGGTCTCTCCCTCCTTGGTTCATAGGTGGTATTTGGTCTCTACCCCATTGATTAGGAGGTCTAGGGGGGAATCTCATATTTGTTGTTGATCCTAAGTCCCTGGTATTCCAAATGGAATCACGCAAGTTGGTAGGCTTAAAAGCCTTGACCGAAACCCTCAAGGGTTCCATCAGCCCTTTTGTGAAGAGCATCATAAGTCTCGCTTGAGACACATCATGTACCATCAATTCTAGTCTCTAGAACTCTTCAATGTAAACCTATGGTCATCCTATCTGACTAAGCTATGTGAGCTCCCTAAAAGGTAGCTTTGGGTCCCCCTGGTCAAACCTTTCAATAAGCCTCTGTGTGAACTCTATATAGGATGCAATCTGATTGTGACCCAGTGTGGTCAACCCATGGTACCACCAATAATGAGCCTTGCCATCCAAGTACATGGTGGCAAATTTGATGGCATCCATATCCCTCATGGGGTTAATTTGTAGGTAGGTATCCAACTTCTGCACCCATGCTTGTGCAATCACCTTAGCAGATCCATCAAAATAAGGAATTTCTATCTTGCTTGCCCTGTGCTCCAATTCATAGTTAGGACTTTGATACTGTTTAGGCTTACCCCGAAAATTGATCTCAAAATATTGATCCAGCATGACTTGCCTCTAGAACCCTACACTTAAGGAATGATACTCCTTGGCACACTCCTCAAATTTGTCCTCAATATCATCCTCATAGTTTCAATGTGGTTGATTATCCAAGAATGTAGGTAGATAGGGCCTAAGGGTGGTCCTACTATGTGTTTTCCCCTGAGGTGCACCACCTCCATAGCTCTTTCTTCAATGTGATAATGAGGGTTATGCTCCTGTTGAGGTCTAGTCCCTCCATGAGATCCACTAGCTTCTCTGCTTGCATAAACCTTTGGTCCCTTCCCTGCATGAGTCATTTGCATCAGGAGTTGCACAAATCTCTCCTGGATGGCATTCACTCTTTCCATAGTCTCTCTCATTTCCTCCTGTACCCTGTGTACTGCCTCCTGGTTTTCCTGTAGATGATGTACAAGGGTACTTTGTGTCATATTTATGGAGTTTTGTAACTCCTTGGCGAAACCTGCTAGGATATGTGGCTCATTGTCCTCACCTGACCCCTCCATTTCTTCCTCTATCTCACCTGTCTGTTTCCTGCATCTACCCATGTAAATGCCACTGAACTTCTGCATGTGCTAATCCCCAAAATATGGGAGGATCAACGCTCTAATACCACTGTAATGTTCCCAAGCAAATTTTTTCTCTCGAAACACTAACTGTTTATTGTTTGATGTGTTTGTTTATGTATTTGTAGGTTTACTTATAAAGATGTGCATTATGGGTTTACTTAATGTTGAATGAGCAATAGATCTGAAGCATATAATCATAAACAAGACAATATATACAAGAACACCAGTAGAGAACCAATAATGTCAGATCTGACCTTTATTTAGATAGTAGAGGGATCCTGTATACAAGAGATCTGAAGATCTGGAAGGAAACCCCAATAATAACAAAATGGGTTGCCAGTCAATACAATAATAAGAAATACAAAGATAAGTTCCTCCCAAAGGCTATCTGAGAAGAGATCTAAGCCTCCAAAGGTTACCAACATGCAAGATAATATTGAATATAAGAAGAGAACGTCAATACATTTTAAAACCCCTCCAGCTGGCTGAGTCGCACCCTACTCTGGATGATGATGAACCCTCAAGTTTCGACCCTCCTCTTTATGAGCTCTAAATCCCCCCAAACTCTCATGGAATGTAGATCAGGCTAGTAGAATCCACCGAGCCAAGTTTCAAGATGAACCGAGAATTTATGCTCCTCCAACTGAGCAAACCCTCAATTGGTTTGCGCCCTCCTGGTTTGACTAAATCAAGGAGATTTTGTTCTCCCTTCTAGGAGCCTCCAAATGCCACCAAAATCTCTCAAATTGTAGATCGGGCCAATGCTAACAAGATGTTTAAGTTTCAAGACAATCTATGAAGATCTGAGCCAATACACAATGATAATCCATTTCTTTAATGCGCCCCTCTCTCCTCCAATTAGTGCCAATCTCCAGGAAATAAATTGTCAGGATAATCTCCTCCGGAATAGACCAATAATGATGTTAGGGACCCTAGGAAGAAAACCCAGGTTCTCCTTTGCCAAAAATCCTTCTCCTTCCTCCAGATCGAATCAATCTCCTCTATGTGGTGCACCCCCTAGTTGGAAACCCCCCAGGTTGTGCACTAGCCTGAAATTTGTCTGTAGAACAACCCCTGCAACACTGTAGAATGGTGTGGTAGGATTATTTCACCTCCAGGACCAAGCCTAGATCAATAAAGGTGGGATCTTTCACCAACGAGTTGATCTCTAGGGTTTTAGACTCAAAACCCTCAAAACTGCTTATGCTCAAGATCTCCAATGCAAAATAAGATAATAATCTAGAATTCCTTAGGAGTGCACCCTTCCCTTTCCTTTATAGCTCCAATATATTCATATCTTGAGTTAGTTAACACCTAGGGTTAACTCTTAACTTTAACTCACCTTTTCTTTTCTTTCATTGAGTTATCCTTTTCCAAACAAAGTCAAGCTTAATAATAGAATGTTATGTTTTCTAATTGACTTTGTCCCCAATATGCCTGAGACTATAGTCTAGTGGGGATAGCTAGACTATTGATTCTCTCCAAACCTTTTCATCAAGAGGTGGGGGACATTACATAATATCATATCGCTTCCTAATAACCAAATCCCTATTCCAAAGGATGATGTTGATCGAAGCATAAATTATACCATATGAAGGTTCTAATCACTAGCCTATTAAATTATCCTAGAAAAACCCTACAATGCCAAAGCCTCGGCCCTTCAAATTTGAAAAATTATGGCTCAACCCTATGAATTTTATGCCAAGCATGAAGCAGTTATTGACTTCTACAAGCTCTAGCCAAGGATCTATAATGTATCAATTTCAACAAAAAATAGAGTAGGTCAAACATCAAATAAAAAAGTGGAACAAGGAATTTTTTGGTAATATCTTTCATGAAAATGAAAATATAGAAAAGAACATGGAATCTTTATAGGTCAACATTATTCTAAATGGTAGAATTGTGGAGCAAGTAGTCTTGGAGGAGAATCTCATATGGGAAAATGAAACCAGGGCAAAACATAAAGAAACACTATGGAAGTAGAAATACATAAGTCGTTGGTTAAATGAAGGAGATACAAATTAAAAAAAAAAATCACAAATCTATGTTCAATAGAAGGAATCAAAACTGAATCTCTTGCCTAAAATTAGCTACAAGATGAAGACTGGAAAAATATGAGGAAATCACATAGGAATTGAAGGATTATTTCAACTAAATCTTAATGGAACCACTAGTGGATAAATAGGCTATTATAAAATCTATTTTGCCTTCAATCCCTTCACTAGTCTCACTATATCAAAATTAAATTCTTCTAAATCCTATATCCTTGGAGGAAACGGTAGCCACTGTTAAATCCATGGCTTCTGAGAAATCTCCTAGACTAGCTGGGTTCACAGTTGATTTCTTTCAAGCCTGATGACCTATTGTTGGGGAGGAGGTTTGGAAGGTGGTAGAAGATTCACAACTCTCGAGTAATATTCTACATTCTTTCAAGTCTTCATTTATTACTCTTATACCCAAAGAGCATAATCCTCAATCAATAGATAAGTTCAGACCAATTGCTCTATGAAATGTCATCTACAAAATCATCTTGAAAATTCAATGTTGATAGGCTCAGTCCTATCCTTCACAAAATCATCTCATCAAAACAAGTTGGGTATGTCGAGGATCGCCAAATACTAGATGGAATTGTTTCAACTCATGAATCTATACATTCGTTTAAGACCACCAAGACCCATGGAATGCTTCTAAAATTGGGCATGTCTAAAGCTTACGATAGATTGAACTAGAGTTTTTTGGAGTAGCTTCTTCTAGCTTTTGTTTTTTTCCCAACTTGGGTGTCTTGGCTTAAAAACCTCATCTCCTATGATTTCTTCTCCATCCTGGTCAATGAATCCCCCTCTCACACCTTCAATCCTTATAGAGGTATTCAGAAAGGGGATCCCCTCTCTTCATTCTTATTCATTCTAGTTGCAAAGGGTTTGGGTAGATCTCTGAAATCTATCATTCACTCTAGCTCTCTCAAAGGTATCCATCTCCATATTGACCTTGATCCCCTCTCCCACCTTCAATTTGTCAATGGCACTCTACACTCAAGTTGTCCCACAGTATGGGAGGATATCTCCTTCAAAATAATCCTTGACTCCTTTGTGTTGGCCTCTGGTGCTCTTATTAACTAGGGTAAGTCTCATATATTATTCTTTAATACCCTCCTTGTTATCCAACACAACATTGCCTGACTACTTGGTTTCCAAAGGGGATCCCTTCCCTCCAAATATTTTGGCACTCCCCTTCTAGTCAATTCCTTCTAGACCCTCTCTCAAAACTCAAAGACAAGTTGAACAAATGAACTTTTTTTTCTCTCACTCTCCTTGGCAAGATCTCCCTTATCAAGTTTGTCCTTCAATCCATGCCCCTCTACCTTTTCTTTTTTCTTTTTCCCCCTCTAAAATCCTTAAATATATTTCGTCCCTTCAAAGGACCTTTCTATGAGGTGGTCCTAGTAGAGAACGCAAATGGGCTTGGCATCAAGGATTCATTGATTACGAGAAAATCCTTTGTTGTCAAAACATGTTGGAAATTTGAGTATGCCAACCAAACCCCCAAGGAATAACTCATCAGATTAAATGAGGTTGGAACTAGCTCCCAAATATGGAATAATTCATGGGCAAATAAATCCTTTGTCCATATCTAATCCTTCCATGAAATTAGATTAAGAGAACAAGCATTATTATGGGAGGATGCCTAGCAATAAGAACCTAGGTTTGACATCAATCCACTCCTCCATCAATCCAAAGATAAATTTCAAGCACTTGGATAACACAAAGTCAACCAATATTGGTGGGGATCAGATGAATTGGGCTCCAGATCCTATAGAACTTGGATATCAGGTAATCATTAGCCACCCCAACTCTCCCAAGAAAAAGAAAGCCTCCTAGACTTCCTAAAGGAAAGGAAAATCAATACCCTTAAGGGCGAGACATACTTCATTGGGGCTCCCAATGTAGTGGTAACTTTTGTATTAAAAGGGATTATGATTAGGAAGTCAACCATGTCATTTTGGAATCATAATTCATTGGGAAGAGGGTTTGAAATGTAGAACTATGGCCAAAAGTCTCATCTTTTATTTGGCTCCTTACTCAAAAGAAAACCCTTACCTAGGATCATCTCATAAGCAGAGGATTCAAAGGCACATCCATATGCTATATGTGGGGAAAACATGAGGAAACTGTTGTGTTAGCACTAGGAGTTGATCTTAGACTGCTAAAGAGAAAGCATGATACCCATCAATAGATTCCATAATTTGGTAAAATTTTTGTAGAAGTTAAGCTCAAGTGCAACAAATATTCAGAGAGTTATATTTAAATATCAGCACAAAATCTCCACAAGGTATACACCAGTAAGCAAGGCTTGAATAACTTCATATCATTGTTTTTGAAACATAAATGAAAAATTGAAGATTAAATAAACCTGTAATACATGCATCAGATCACAACAGGAAATTTTGACACACATATAGCAGAAATTATCATCAAAAGGAACCTCCTAAATAATGAGAAAGAAATCTCTGATAGCACTTGCACCAATAGATAACAACAAATCCTTTACTGCAACATTTGAACAAGTAATGGAGATGAATAATTCACCAATAATCCACATCAAAGAAAGATTGAATATGGAATATGGTAATAAAAAAGAGATTGATCTTTGATTAACCAAGAGTCTTAAATCTAATATACACAATCATGGAGACTTTACACAGTTGGTTGCAAAAATATTATAAGTTCCCCTATCTAAAATCACTTCAACCATTCTCTTGATTCCTCCAACCCATTAAATATAAAATAACATTAAAAATATGCTTAGGAGGTTGAAACCCATCTCTTTCATTGGATTCTATCCTTGTGGATAGGTGGCAATAGTCAAAGAGACAAAAATCCAACAAACTGCTAAATTTAGGAAGTTGTTGGAAGTCATTAATAAATTTGTTGCCAACTCACTACATGAGGTTTTAATAGAGATAAATATTAGGTGGATGTGTTCTTTAGCATCTAACTGATCTTTGAGGAGTCTTTTGAACCCTCCTTGACAAGTGGAAACCTCCAAACAATGTGAATATCCAATAATTGTTCGAATTGCAGTGCTAGTTTGCAGTGCATTGGTGTTTTAATTTTATATTTCAAATTCCATACTGGGTCAAGCTTATTTTTGGTCATTAGGTCAATGCCATAATCATTCTCCTCCACAAAAAAATTCAGAAAAAACTACATCACCATTTGGGATTTATGATAAAATATTTAGAAGAAGTTGCTACATGGAATGAGTTTGCAGCGCCTGACTGTGGCATTGCAAACTTTCTTGTAGGTGGTGTTTTCAACCTTTCTCCCAAATGACAAACTGGGTCATGCTGAATTTTGGTCAGCAAGCCAACAAGGCTATGGTGCTTCTCCACACCAATTTTGGGAAAAACCCAGTTCGTATTTTTCTAGATATTATGAAAATGAGAGTGTGTTGCAAACTGTTCCAGTTTTAATTAGTTCGTAGCACTTTCAACAGGATGTGCTGTGAACTTTATGTAGGTGTCATTTTTTTTTCCCTCTGATGACTGCAATTGATGCAAAAACATGCAAGAATATTATGAACCTTTTCCAACATCTCCTACAACCTCTAAGCCAAGAAGAATGTCCTTCAAGAGCAACAATAACCACAATTATAAGCATCATAAGACAAAAATGTTTCTTAGGGTTTTGTTGGAAGTAAGGTTTCTACTAGAACAATATTTGCATAGTTTATGAAGTAACTTGAAGCTAGAATCATGGATGAAATGATGATGACAAGGTTAAATGAAGTCTTGAATAGCCATATTTCAAAGCAATTGTGCAAAACAGGGAGTTTGCAACACTAGTTCAATTTGCAGTAGATGGGTTTGTAGCAGAGTTTTACGTTAGAAGACATGGCAACAAAGCCCACTCACTAGTGAAAAAAAACCAGCTTGTTAGCACCTTAAAACTTCCACCATCGACCTATTCAGGAAGTTTACAGCGCCAATTTGCAACGCTTTTCACAAATGGTAATGAAAAACCACAATGGTGAACCCTGGAATATGTATGATGATACAATGGTACTGAAAGCTAAAAAACACCATTAGATACCCTATAGAAATCATAATCATAAAAGATTCGACACATGCCCTATTTGGAGTGCTGCAAACTTTCAGGAGAGTCTGCAACACATATGATTAATGAATTGACAAGACGCTTTAGGTGGTTGGATGAATGTCTAAGACCCTTTGGACACTTTTTTGGATGACAACATTCGATGGTGACCTTTAGATAGCTATATGTGACCTTCACTTTCCCTCTTGTGCAAATGATGACAACCACCCTTATAACATTAAGACTTGACAATTTATTTTGATCAACTCTAGACCCAAGGTTAAAATCAAGCACCTTGATTTATTAACATGAAAAATAACTCAAAAACCTTTAATGACTTAACCCGATGACTCAAACCTACAAGCTTAAACAAATGACTCATATAACAAGGACTGATCACATGACTAAAAAAAACCAATGGTGTCCTTCAGTACATATCATGTGCTAACATTTTGAACATCTCTTCAATAGCTATGAAAAGGTCAACAAACTTTGGAACAAAGGACCTCTAATTTTCAAACAATATGGAAAAAATAGGGATAATATTGTCTACACCCTAGAGAATTGGCAACAAACCCCCTACATCGACCACATTCTCAACAAAGCTTGGTGTATTTTCCCTAGACATCTCCCATGGATAGTCTGGAAGGAACATAATCGTTGAATTTTCAAGAAATTGTATAGAAACAATGATAACATATGGTTTATAATCCAAGCCTCTATCAAGGAATCTATCAACTCTTCTCCTTTTCCAGTGGATGCAATCACACTATAAGACAGATAAAAAATCATCTTTCTAGACTAGAAGTTGAGACCTGACCCTCGAGCTTCTTCAAGGGTGTCCAGAAAGGTAATCCCCTCCCTTGAGAAATGGACAAGACCCCCACCAGGATTTTTCAATTTAAACTTTGATGGTGCATATAGAGGCAACCCTGATCTAGTTGGGACTGGGGGTGTTTTCAGAAATTCTAATGTTGCCATTCTTTTTTTGTTCTCCATTCATCTAGCTAGAATCACCAATGATGTCTTTGAACTTGATGGGTTAATCAAGGGTCTCTCTCTCGCCATACACCTAAGTTTCCTTTTTTTTGGTGGTGGAAGGGGACTCATCCATCATCATTCAATCCCTCACCAGGATCCTTTATGGCTCCCTCCCAAATAAGGTGTCATTAAATTGGTGACTATCCTCCAAGTTATCTCATGTGGCTTCTTTTCTTAGGAATTTTCCCATTATCACTCCCTCCCACATTCGTAGAAAGGACAATAGCCTATCAGAAGAATAATTTTAAATATGGGGGTCGACTCTATAGATTAGGATCTTACATTTCCATGGGAATTTTTGAAGCAATATCATCTTCACTCAAATTTCCTTTAGTTAAATGAACTGGACAATAACCCCCTAAATCGGGTGATTGGACATGGCATGAATGATTCTTCCATGTGGAGGGTGGAAACCTGATAAATGTCTCCCCAACCATCACTTCCTCCTCTAGTTGGTACTGGGATGGTACAATTGATGTTAGGGTCATGCATGAGAGCTTGGGTGGCTACTTTGTGGCAATTGTTGAAGGTGGTGGAGGCAAGTAACATGGCCTTATTATTATGGTTCAATGATGGCTCAGGCATTTATAGTTATGAGAGATTTTAAGGAATCCAAATTGTTGTTGGATTGGGAAATGATGGTTATAGGTGGATATGGTGGTCTTAGACATAGAAACACCATCCTCTTGGCTATACATTCTCATATCACAAGGCCATGACCTCTATCAAATTAGATCTCCTAGATAGTAAGGGAAGTTTTCATCTTGGTCTTCTAGCTGGATTCTACCCTGATTTAATCGAGTCTTCTTTGGTGTCAATTCCATTTTTCTGTTGGGATCTCTAGCGTCTTCGTTTCTAGTGTTTGGTCTACTACACATAGTCAAGGGGTCACCTGCTAGTAGTCATGTTTTTATCCTAAGTCTCTGGTACCAGGGGTCAGGGGTGAGGTGGGTAATACAAGGTCTTTCTTTGTTTTTTTTGGTTTATGTCCAAGAGTCCACAAGCTATCTTCTCCCCTATGTTGTGGCCAAGTGGCAATTTTCTAAGGTTTTTAGAGGCAACATGTGTGTGTTTGGTCATGGCTATATTTTTGTCAAGTTATTTTTCTCTCACATTTAGTTTCCTTTGCTAGCTATGATAGATGATGTGGCTTGGGATAGTCTCGAATCAAGTTGATGAGGATCAAGGAGGAGGGAAGAATCTAATTTGCTTCCCTCAATTTGGGCTAATTCTTGGCCTTGTTGCATGGGGGTGGAAAGGGTTGCTAAACATGCTGAGAAACTCTTTAAACTAGGTACCCCTACATACATTCAGCAAAAAGTGGTTGGTCTTGTAGGCTTGGCTCGATATAAACATATTTAGACTTTGAAGCAACAAATCAAGGAAGAATTCCAAGGATGGGTTTTGGCTTCTCTAGGTCTAGGGACATGAATATTTTCAGAGCAATGGAGTTATACTGGCTCACCAAGACACTCATATCCCTATCAATGGAAAACAAGGAGGACCAGCAGGCCAAAACCTTGGATCGATTATGGTAGTTGGAAGCCAAATCTACGGTTCTATGCAAAGTTGTATTCATGCTTAGCTTCAAGGTTTCATAATGGGTGTTGGGAAAAGAAGAGGAAATCATGGAGGTAATTGGTAACCTAGGATCACGAGGAACCAAATTCAACCCTATCATCATAGAATATGAACTAGGGAAAGAGGTGATGGTCAAAGCCAAGGAGAAAGAAACTTCTAGCCAACTAGGCCTATTTGAACCACCTCCATCTTTATCATGTTGTCTCTTAGTCTTTACTCAGGTTCTAGTTTCTTGTTTTTATTCTTATTTAATTTTACTTTGATGCATTTAAGGTCCTAAACCTTTATAGCTATGTCAGATGTATATGGACTAATTTAGACAAACTTGGATGCTTTTGGAAAGCGGTTTGAGGCCTGGTTTCCTCATGACATACATTAGACAACCATGAATGTAACGTTTATTGTGCGATAATAATATAGAAGTAGACTAACTTACAAAAAATGAGGTTGTCGAGCTAAAAGAGGGGGTCATTAGGATTAATAAAACTATAGGGCATCAACACACACCATAATCAATGTACAATGAATCCAATGGAGCATTGTGTTGCATTACATTTATTCGTGTCAAGAAAATATGGGATTCCTTTCTAATGCATTATAAGTATTTTGATGAGACTGGGGTACTCCTATACATGCTTGGCTTCATGGAGAAACTCTAACTTGAAGAAGAGGTTGGTGTATATCATTATTGTTGTGGGATAATAGATCTATGGAGAGGCATGTGTTTTATGAAATTTCAATTTCGACTCCAGAGCTTTGGTTGCTTGCTGCAACAAGGAGATGGAAATTGTCTTGTGGTTTTGTGTTGCATTAGTCTAGTAAGTTTCATCCATGGTGGCCTTTCTGGTTGTACTCTATTTTCATCTTTACATATATGTTTTTCTATCATTAAGGAAATTTACCATATGGTATCTGGGTCATGTTCAATTGGAGTGGTTTGTGTTATAGAAAATATTTTCTCATGAAAATTATGTTGTGATTGGAGGTGGTTTATCCTTATAGGAGTCCAAGTCTTTCTAACTTTCATGTTTTTAATCTAGTTTGGGAAATTCTAAAGGATTTTTGTTGGTTGAAATTTATCTCGTTTGGTCTCTTCTTCTTTGTTTGTTATTGACCTTAGTCTAGAATGTTGGTTTTCTATCTGGTATTGGGTCTAGTCTATGTTCTATTTAAATGGACCACAAGGATCTGGAAGAAGTAATAAAGGTGTTGAGGAACCATGAAGAGAAATTTAGTGCAATAGGTGCTCCCTCTTCTCAGTCACTACAAAGGTAGATGACAATGAGCATCAAATTGTCTCTCAATTTTCTTCAATTATGGGCACATTAGTTCAACATAAACACCAAATATCCACTTTAGAGGCATAATATAGCATGTTGAGGAATATGGTTCTAAACTTGAGCAAGGGAGCACAATTAGGAAATTCAAACCAAAGAATGTCAGTTAATTCAATCCATGGGAGTTAAAGGAAGAAGAAATAGTGCACCAACTGGTTGAAAATATGGAAATTGGAAAGCAAGACTTGGTACAATCAAATGTTGGCCTGGATGAGGTTGCTATTCATCACGTGTTTCATTAAGTATTTTTTTTTTTTTAAGTTATTAATATTCTAGGAGTTTTTGATAGAACTTATAGTTGCATCAAGAACTGAGTTTTTCTGTTAAAGACATTTATAAGTTTTTTTATTTGACAAGCAAGAAACTATCATCTTTTGCTTAAAATTTCTAAACATGAATATATGTAATACCATTGTTAGCCTAGAAATAGATTTTTATAATATAAATTCCCCAATTTTAATTTAAAAGAAAAACACAATATAATGATAAATAAACTAAAATAATAAATAATGTATACTCATAATGTAAAAATAATTAAAAAATCAACCATAATAATTAAAAAGAATATAAAAATAAATCTATCATCATAATAATAATATGAAAATAATATAAATTAACTTATATCTATTTTAATTCTAATTCTAACCTTTTAAATGTCAATTTGCTTATTTTACTTCAAAGCTGTAACACTTTAGCCATATTCATTGAAATCACAATCTCATAACTTAAAATTTGTTGACCAAACTTTCTTCACTAATAAAATTTTATTACAAGATTGTAACACTTTGGCCATCTTCATTGTAATCACAATCTCATAGTTTAAAATTTGTTGACAAAACTTTTTTCACTAATAAAATTGATAGAGTGGAGTCATATATGTTGCCGATGAGAAAATAAATTCTTATGAATAGAAGGCTATAAAAAAAAGGATTTGCAACAAAGGTAGAAAGCTACAAATTTTAAATAAAGGTAAAGGTAAAGTTTAAAAAGATGTAAAGGTTAAAATCTCGGATAAGTAGGGAATCCTTCTTTACGAATGGAGGTTATTTTTTTTTTTTTTTACGAATGGAGGTTAATTTTTACTAGTAATTAGTTGAAATATTTATACAAAGTTAATTATAAAATATATTAGCATAAATTCATTTTAACTTTGGATTTATTATGAGTTGAGAGGGAACCTCTTGTTCGACAACACATGTATTCCAACAGAGGACAAACACCTTCAATAACCACTCACATAACCATATCAAATATCAACACAGCGATGTTTTCATGTGGTAAAACCCCTAAGGGGAAACATCCACGGCCCCAGTCAACGTGACCACTTGGAGCAGTTTATTAATGCAAAAGAAAATGATTATAGAGAGATTTTACAAGAGAGTTTATCACAATCGATCATCGACAAATGACCCTCCATGCTCTTTAAATAGAGATCATGGACGAATCGAGTGTTAAGCCACAGATCAATGGTTGTTGAGATCGAGGAGAATATGAACCGTTGGATCACTCTATGTCGAGAACATATCGTGATTGTCAGATTTCCTAACTACAAATGCATACTAATGCATACTAAAGAAACACACTTTTACCTAACGACACATTAGACCAAGTAGATCTTAACTAACTCCTAGGTGTCTAAATATCCTAACATACCCCCTTAAGAACAACTTGGGATAGGATTGAAGGATTTAAAATAATGACACAATAGGAGAAGGAAGGAGGCATTAGAGCCTATCCCCCCTTAATGACAACTTCTCGAACTTGGAAAACTTCACTTCTGTAAGATACTTTGTGAAAATGTCTGCAACTTGATATTCTATAGGGAAAAAGAGCACTTCAATAACTTGATAATGAATGAGCTTTCTAATGAAGTGCATGTGTAGCTCGATGTGCTTGATGCGCTGATTTTGAACTGGGTATTTGGCGAGCTTGATGGCACTCTGATTGTCACACCAAAGGTTGGTCGAATGTTGCTGCTGAAATCCAAACTTTGAAAGGATCTATCGAAGCCACAAGGCTTCCTGACTTGCATTTACCATTGCTCGGTACTCTGCTTCTATTGAAGAAAGTGCAATAGCCTGTTGTTTCTTACAGGCCCAAGTGACAGGTCCTGAACCAAGGCTGAAAACATAACCTGCAGTAGACTTTCGATCATCAGGGTCGTCGGCCCAATCTGAATCAATGAAACCAACCAATAAAGGAGTCCCCCCTGAACTGTAATGTATCTTAAACTGAACTGTACCACAGACATAGTGAAGTATCATTTTAACTGCTTTCCAATGGCTGTCATGGGGTGTTTGCATATACCTGGCAATAAGACCAACAATAAAGGATAGATCAAGACGGGTATGATTCAAGTATAAGAGGCTACCAACTAATCAACGGTACAAGGTGGCATCAACTTCGAGAGAAGTAAAAGTGGCAATAAGCTTGACTTTGGACTAGAAGGGAGAAGGGG
>ML777325.1:1427996-1486154 GCA_009831015.1 Picea engelmannii | reverse complement strand
CATGGTTTAAAAGTTTTGAGTCACTACCAGTAAGGATAAGGTCATCAACATAAAGGACAAGGATTATGAGATGGCTTCCTACTTTCTTGGTATAGACATTAGGATCATAATGGCATCTAGAGAATCCAGTGTCAATAAGAAAGTTGTCCATTTTGGCATACCAAGCTCGAGGAGCCTGCTTAAGACCATAAAGAGATTTATTAAGGCGACAAACAAGGATAGAGTCATTATGGACATAGCCAGGAGGTTGTGCCATGTATATTTCTTCTTGAAAATCTTCGTTCAAGAAGGCGGATTTAACATCCATTTGATGGACCTCCCATTTATGTGAGGCAGCAAGGGCAAGAACAAGGCAGATAGAATTCATTTTGGCTACAGGGGCAAAGGTTTCATTATAGTCAATTCCTTCAACTTGGGAAAATCCTTTGGCAACTAACCAAGCTTTGTGTCTTTCAACACTTCCATCTAATGCATACTTAGTTCTATAAACCCATTTACATATGAGATTTTTTCTCCCTTTTGGAAGAGGTACAAGATCCCAAGTATTATTTTCCATTAAAGAACAACACTCTTCATTCATTGTTGTATCCCAATATGGATGACCTGAAGCTTCTGCAAATGAATCTGGATCATGAGTCTCTGAAACTTGAGCCAAAAGAGAAGAGGCTCGCTGGAACTATGAATGTGTTCGATGTTGATCTGAAGGATCACTGATAAGACCACCAGTTGCTTCTCATGTTGAACAGACCCATCTAGGAAGTGGTGGAACTGGTGTTGGTTCAGGTTCAAGGGAATCATCTAGAGGAAGGTGAGCAGGTGGAGGTGGATTTTTATCCTCACTGTCATCATCTGAAGAAGAAACCAGAATAGGAACAGAAGAAGGAACAAATGTCAAAGATGGCTCGCAGGGAGAAGAAGGCACAATCGTCGAATTAGGCTCACAGGCCAAGATATTTTCATCAAATTTAACATCTCTTCTAATAATAATTTCATTACAATGTGGTTGAAGAAGTCTATAACCTTTGAGATCTTCAGAATAACCAAAAAATATACACTTCTCACTTTTAGGTTGCAATGCTTTCCTTTTCTCATCAGGAATGTGAGTCCATGCTATACTGCCAAATACACAAAAGTGACTTACATCTAGTTTAATTTTAGCCCAAGATTATTCTGGTGTTATATTTTTAAGAGACTTTGTGGGAATGCGATTAAATATGTAATTTGCACAGTTGATTGCTTCTGCCCAATACTTTAGACTTAATCCCTTAGATTTGATCATACAATTATCCATTTATTTTAATGTGTGGTTATTTCTCTTAGCAACACCATTTTGTTGTGGTGTATATGGAATAGTGTGTTTCATTTGGATACCCTATGTAGTGCGGTAACTTGTAAAATTATTGTTCACATATTTGCCTCCATTATTTGTTCTTAACCTTTGAATTTGATGTCCATAATGTTTTTCTACAAGGGATTTGTAGGCCAAAAACTTGTCAAAACCTTCACTCTTAAGTTTTAAGAAGTAAACCCAAGTACATATGGAAAAGTCATCAATGAAAGTTAAGAAATACTTGCACCCAGAAAAAGAAGGAGTAGAAAGTGGACCACACAAATCATTGTGAACAATTTGCAAAGGGCCCGAGGCATGCCAAGAGGAACATTTGTCAAAAATGTCCCGATGATGTTTGTCGAGAACACAACCGGAACAAACACCATATCTGCATGAAACAGGAGGAAGACTAGTCACCATCGGTTGATTACATAGTTGTTGCAATGAGCAATAGTTTAGATGACCAAACCGCTCATGCCAAAGTTTGCTCAAGTCATCGCTATGAGAAAAAAAAAATGATGAAAAAGATGATGACCCAAAGTTGTCAAACTTGTACAACCTGGTAATATCATCAGCAATTCCAGTTGCAAGAACATGCTTAGGATATTTTAGATCCTTGATTACAACTTTGTGAGGTGAAAACTCTACGGTTTTACCTTCACTTGAATGAGTGATTTGATATATTGATAGAATTTTACAAGAAAGACTTGGAACACATAATACATCATTGAAATGTCCATTATCTACTTGAATTGTTCCAAATCCTACAACACTAAGAGATATATCATCACCAACAAATATTTTCTTGGTGTTACATTCATTTAGAGCAGAAAATATGTCTTTATCCTTAGCCATATGATAAGTTTCTCCAGAATCAATAAGTCACTCATCAGAAGAAGAAGTAGAAGTTGTATTGAAGGAGAAACCAGAAGCGGAAAGTGCATGTCCATGAGAAGAAGAAGAAGAAGTAGAATCAATATTGATGGTGTGCTTCTTCATCGCTGCTTCTAAAGCTGCCATCTTCTTGAAACATTTGGACTCATCATGACCATCTTTATCACAAAAGTTGTAATGTTTTTCAGTCTTCTTATTTTTATATTTTGCTCCTTTGTCACCATTAGGAGTTGAAGTTGTATGAGCAGGTTTGGGACCCTTATGTTTCTTTTTGTTGTAGCGAGGATGTTACTTCTTGGGATACTTGGGTTTATCTTTTTGTTGGGAAACTAAGGCTTTGTTTGAGGTACCTGCAGTGCTGATCACTCCAAGTTGTACAAGCTTATCTTCCTCTCTAATCAAAGTAGCACAAAAGGACTCAAGAGTGGGTTTTTGATAAGATTTCCCTTAAGCCTCTCTCATGGCATAAAAGGTAGATACAAACACAAAATATGCACTACCTAGCTTATAAAGAATAATATAGATGCAATGCTCTTCCTCCATTTTTATCTCACATTTTTCACATAAAATTATGAGTGTTTTAAACTTAGATAGATAGTCTCCAAGGAAAGAAAAATCACTTGGACTTAAGGTTAATAGTTCATTTTCTAACTATTGTGCTCGAATAATATTGATTTTACCAAACACAGATTCAATCTTTTCCCAAGATTCTTCGGGGTCATCAATTTCTTTAAGTTGGAACCTTAAATCATGAGAGATGGACATTCTGATTTGTCCACATGCTTCGTCACTCCTATTATCCCATTTGACTTTTTTATCATCATCAATGGGTGTTTTTTCCTTTCCCAAGGTAATCTAGTACAAGCCTTTACTTTTTAATAAATCTTCCATTTGAGATTTCCATTAGAAGTAGTTGGTGCTAGTAAGAAAAATATTACTGGAAGAATCCATATTAATTCTGTAGATAATATGGATTTAAAAACTGAAACTGATGATTTGGCGAGAGATTTCTCGAAAAGTTATGCGGTTTAAAAAAAAATGGCACTGAAAACGGACTTCGGATGTGAGAGTTATGTCATTTTTAAAAAATGCATAAACAATAACCAAATGACCACATGGTGGGCCCATAAGGCAGCGGAAGTGTAGTGGGCCCATAACCTTGTTTTATGAAGTAGCCCACTTTTATAAAGAGAAGTGGGGATCACTTTTACAATGAAGTTACTCTATAAAAGAAAAGATGCATGAAAAATAAATAACTCTAAAATAAAATATTAAAGCTACTTATAGTGATTCACTTTTATACTTGAAGTGAAATACACTTTACAATTTTAACATGAAATTTTTCAAAAAAAGTAAAAGAGAGACTTGAACTCAAGACCTCTTACTTAATAGGGAAAATTGTAACCAAATGGTCTAGAAAAACATATTGTATTGTTTTGCAAGACAATTGTTGTTGAAGAAGAAGACGACCTTGGAGAGCGTGCTAAAAAAAAACTATTTTCACAGAAGAAAATAATTTCGCTTGTTGATGACAACAATGGTTAGATCTCGGTTAGCTTACCCGGAAGATGCATATTTTCCTATATGTTTTTGATTTTCCGAGATCGCACAGGGCACGGGGAAAAGAGAATACATAGATCTAAAAGAGTAGCAACCCAGAAACAAATAATATAAAACCAAAATAATACTTTGCAAAAATTTAAAAAATGCGTATGCACGCTTTATACCTCCGGATTTGACTAAAATGGTTGTATCTTGGGAAAACGAAAACATTTTCGAGTGAAACGAAAAAGTATTCCTGAATGAAATGAGTGTTTTGAATGCAATGGAATAGTCCTCTCAGCCCATAAATGTACAAAAATGACAGAAAAATGGAGATGAGGCAACTCGGCTTCATGATCTCGATCTACAACAGGAGCGGGTCTTCAAACAGGCTCTAATACCATGTTCAAAAACACAAGTATTATAATAGAGGATGAACACCTTCAGTAACCACTCACATAACCAGATCAAAGATCAACACACCGATGTTTTCACATGGTAAAACCCCTACAGGGAAACATCCACGGCTCCAGCCAACGCGGCCACTTGGAGCAGTTTATTAATGCAAAAGAAAAAGATTACAGAGATATTTTATAGGAGAGTTTCTCACAATCAATCATTGGAAAATGACCCTCCATACTCTTTAAATAGATATCATGGACCAATTGGGTGTTAAGCCACAGATCAATGGTCATTAAGATCGAGGAGAATATGAACCGTCAGATCACTCTATGTCAGGAACATATTGTGACCGTCAGATTTCCTAACTAGAAATGCATACTAATGAATACTAAAGAAACACACTAAGAAACACACTTTTACCTAACAACACATTAGATCAAGTAGATATTAACTAACTCCTGAGTGTCTAAATATCCCAACACCTCTTTTCAAGTTTTTTTAATCTAAAAAATATTTTCACCTAGAAGGACTTGATCTCTCTCTCTGAAACATGATAGATTCAGAGTTAATATGGATCTACGTTGGTTCTTAATATATATATGTTACATGTCAACTTCATATTGAGCATAGAATGAATTACACATCTCCCTCATATGGAAGAGCACAACACTAAAATGTTTTAACCATAAGAAACCTTTTACTTTTAATTGCTTTATGGATATATCTATATAAAGTCATTATTGAAATATTTTACTTAAGGTAGATATTGAAATATTTTATTATGACCGACATTGAAATATTTTTTTAAGTATCACATGTCAACTCCATGTTAAGCACTAAAGGAATTACACATATCCCTCATACAAGGATGTAGAAAACACCATTCCAATGAATAAGAATTCTTTTACTTTCAATATATATATATATAAAGTTGATATAAAATGTTTTAGTCATGATCAACATTGGAATATTTTTTTATTAATAATTATTTTAAATGCCACATGTCAACTCCATGTTGAGAACAAAAGAAATTACACATCTCCCTCATACTAGGTTGTAGAAAGTGCCTCTTAGCTTAATAAGGAGTTGGCATTTTCTTAGCACTTTATTTTCACAAAGCATTAAAAACTATAAAGGAATAACTTTTTCTTTTAAAACTCAAAAATTTTTAATAGTAGAAGTTGTCAAAGGTAAGTTTGTCTTTGTTAAGGAACATTTTTCCAATTAGAAATAATAAGCACAAAGAGTGTAAATTATTTTATCATTTAATTTCATGTCATGTATTAATTCATTCATATTAAATGATAAAACTTAATTACAACTTAAGAAATTTGATCCCTTTTAGTGCTTCATAGATCTGAGTTTAAGATGGATCTAGGCTAGTTTAACTTTTCATTTAAATTTTTTGTCATGATGTAATGTAACCTATTGTTACATGAAAACATCTCCCCCATACTAGATTTTAGAGCACCTCACTACTCTCAGTGCAATTATGATTCCAAACAATCCTCCTCAAGGATCAAAATTATTGATAACATTATTGTTCACTTTTTCTTCTATGTGAAGAAGGTAAAAATACCACTTGTTTTGAAACTTAACCTAGTATGTTTAAACTTAAAGAATAATACCATATGGCTACATGATATGATCTACAAATTCAATGGATCGTGGCCATCACTTAAAAATATCCAAACATGGATATCAGATTCTTGGGGTTTCTTCCTAGTGGAGACCAACTTAATATATGCAAATGAAAAAGGATTTTGCATTCTTGAATTTGTTCATGAATTAGATAGAGTGAAAGTTGTTTGTACGGGGCTGTAGTTTATGGACAACTCTGACCTCTTTAAGAAGTCATGACTCATGGAACCCAATTTTTAGCCTTCATCTTGGATCTTTAATAAAGGTCTTTGGATGGATAAGAGTGCCTAATATCCCTTTAGAATACTAGAGCAACGGTTCTCTTAAGGCCATCAACAACACTTTAGGTAAGTTTATCACCATATCTCCATAAACTAGTAACCATGTTCCACACCTAGGATTTAAAGTGTATTTATGTTAATTTAAATAAAGAACTTACCAATGAAGTTGTGTTGGAGACCATGGAAACAATTTGGACATAATTGTTGGATTATGACTATATAATTTTCTTCTACAAATAATGTTTTGACCATAGGGATGTGGCAATGTCTTGCTTGAGGAATTTGATCACACAATATTCAAGTGAAAAAATAGTAAACTTGCTTGGTGGAAAGGATCCTCAAAGATGGTTGACCATTGGGCAGACATAAATTAACAACATTTAAAGAAAATGAAACAAGTAGTTTTGACAAATGCTCTTATCCCACCTATTAAGAAAGACATTGAAAACATTGATACAATCATGATTTGAGATGCAATGAGCCTTCCTTAGATTTACTAGGATGATATATCCTTTTATAAGTGAAGGCATGAGATGCGCATGCGTTGGATAGTTTAAAATAAAAAGGGAATCACTTATGAAAACTCTAGTAGATGACACACAATTGTCGTGATGTTTAGATATCCAACAATCTTTACCTAGGTTGTATCTAGTTGGTTTGAAATCAAAGAAAATAAGAGAGGGGGAAAAGGAAATGGGGGGTATGATCCTTAGTTGGGGGATGTATGATTCAATGTTTATTCTCCAATTCTTGTAAACCAACCAAATTGGGGTGTCATTTTTCGTAGACAAGTCAATAGGTGGACATTTGTAGCATATGGATTTCACACTTGGAGCATCCATACACTCAATGCTCAAAGACCAGTGTGAGGCTTCCCACCTTTTCAAGACAAATTACTTATTTTGGTAATCTTTCCTTGGTTAGCCCATTTCCTGGGCCTAAGTGTGTGAAAATATTTTCCCCATTTAATGTATATTTATTAGGCAAGGTCCCATTTGTATCTTTTCCTAGATCATTCTTTGGTATTGTTTATCTCTTTTAAGGTTATTTGAATAGACATACTCTTCCTACCTTGGATCAACCTAGGCATGCATGCTTGATTTGGTCCACCTTGGTTAGTTAGAGATGTTTTTTTAGGTTCCCAACATTGTCATATATTTTGGGGCACAAACAAGGGTTGATAATGTTAAATATGATTTACCCCCTTCTTTATTTTTGTTTAGCATGTCATACATGGGTTGCATAGGCCCATCAATGTTTGTCTAGTCCCATAAATTAGCAAACTATAGAGACATGTTCAAGCTAAAACCCCATGAATTGGCTTAAGACCAACAAATAGCTTAATGAAACCCATGAGTGAGTAGTTGGAGTACCTGGATGTTCCTCAATGACTATTTTTCATACCCTAAATAGCCATGTGTTGTTGTTTGACCTATTAGTATCCCTATTTGGTTCAATGTTAGGTTCCAAAACTGTTTCTCTCAAAAGAATTGGAACTCTCTCAATTTTTTTGGCTCAAATCTCTCCACCTTTCTCTCAAACACTTGGGTTTCCTATCTCTACTATCTTTGCAAATTATCTCATAGTATAAGCTTACCGTCTTTGATGTATTTATTTATTTTTCTTAGTTTCTTCCTATTTTTACCTTAGTTGATTTGGATCTAGGTTTTTCTCATTGCAAGATCTTTATTTACAAACACAAATGTGGAAATCTTAGGGTGGTATGGTTGGTTTATCACTAGTAGATCCAACATCTAGCATGTTATATTCCCCTCTTTAAATTCAATTCAAATTATCAAATGCAAGTGACTAGGAAGAACAATTTAAGAGAAGAGCATGTAATGACACTTCAAAGTCCTCTTATTGGATCGCTATTTTGATGATTTGGAAAAGAAATAGTTTACTTTCTCCAACTCCAAGAGATCTACACACACACAACCAAAACAATACCTCACTTGGATCTAGATTACAAACAATGTTTCTTCATAAGTAATAATAACTGATTACTTGCAATTGTTAAATTGAATTTAGTTAAGTGAATTGAATATATTTGACTTATAAGAGAATTAATAGCATGAATGTACTTCCAATAACATGTCAAAATACATAATATGGTGGGGGGAGGGATATTTAATATTAATGAAATAAATTACAAACCTTTATAGATGTCATGCGCTTGATGATAACATGTCAAAATACATAATATGGTGGGGGGATGGATATTTAATATTAATGAAATAAATTACAAACCTTTATAGATGTCATGCGCTTGATGATGACCACCTTACCTGATGAAGGATTTCCTCTTTTCTAACTTCCCTTTGGCCTGAATCCACATAAGACTGTAACTATCCTCCAAGGTGTGAGAAACATGAGTACTCATCCTAGAAACCCCAAAAAATATCAAGGAAAGGATTTTGGCAACATAAAATTACCCAAGATCCAACCCATTTTTCTCTCCCCCTCACCTCTTATTTATATAGGAGAAAGGTGGCATTGGAAGATAAGCATTTTGTTGGCAGGATTTGAGTAGAATCCATACAAGTGTATTCATCATTTATACCCCACTTTGAGATAATAAAAAAATCATGCAATTTTATATATTGTTTCCCAAAAATTAGGGTTGATTGTAACTTTTTAGCAATAATCTCCAATCATCTTCTTAATTGTCGGTATAGATAAGGAAACTTGCAATTAGGAGGCCAAACATACGTTTTTTAGGGTGAAATTGGCTTTGCCAATAAGTTATTATGAGTCAAGGCTGGTTATGTTAAGGACTATGGAAATTGGTATAGATGAGAAGAAACCAATGTAAATGGCCAAATGTTGAAAACAATCTAGCTTGTGGCATCTAGATTGCTTCTCCCAACAACATGTCACCTACTGACATTTCTTCCCACATAATGAACATACCTCTAAGTACCAACAACTAGTAGTGCTACGTTTTTTCTTCCTACAATAGTGACAAATGAGGAATGTCCTATTTGATGTAGGCCTCTTGGTCTTCTTCTCCTTCTCAGTCCTATTGATTGGCTTTCCACTTCTTCTAAGTGTTGGTGTAGGTTGAGTATTTTAACTTTCTTCATCATTTCCCTTATGAAATTATCCACAAGAAGGATGGAATGGTAGTGTGTTTCCACCTTCATTTGTTGCTACTCTTTCTTTTGATGAGCATGCCAATTCTGCCATGACCTTTGCCTTAAAAAATGTGGTATTTTTGGTCATGGCCTTTTCCTTTTTTCCATCGAAACCTAGGCCTTCATGCTTGGCCCTAAATTCAACTACAATGGCCCATGGGGCTTAGGATTCCTTGCCTTCTCTTTCCTAGCCCTTGTCCATTGTAGCCCATTTACCTTAGTATCTTGGAACCAATTCCTTTGGTATATTTTTGTTAGCACTAGAAGTCACACCTAGACTATTGTAGGTGTAATCCTAGTACCCATTAGAATATAAATGGATTGAATGGTTTGAGTAGGTGGATAAACAAGATTGGGAAAGAAATGGAGAGGGCAAAAAAATTTCTGCAGAGGCATTCCATTGGGCATGGAGTCATAACATCCTATAGATCAAAGGAAATCAAACAGTATACCAGACAAAGGGGATATATAATGATGAATAAAAGCATAGTGAATATGACGAAAGGAAGAACATCCATTATATAGAGATCATTTCTGCAAACAGGTTAAAGATTGCTTAAACGGTAAAAAATGATTTAATGGGCAAGCCACAGTAGATCCTCTGTTGTTCATGAATCCATCAATCAATGGCATCTATGATCCGCAAAACCTGCAATATATTCAAGCAAGAAGATAACAAAGAAATGGAAAAAACATAGAAGACAATCTGATAACATCTCTCATGAATCTTTAATGGCATAAAATGTCATTACAAACATGCCCTCAAGCTTACAAATGAGCAACTAAAATTGCTCCTCCAACTCACTCCTCTCTTGGCTCATGAATCCAACCTTTTCCTTCTCAAAATCCACTTTCATATATAGTGAATGGTCTCTATATACCCTAATGGGGTCGAAACCAAGGAGCTATATAGGATCCTCTTCCATTTAGGAGTCTTGTTACAAAAGATTCCATTAAAAACCTAACAAAATCCTATTTTGGGGATCTTGCCTATTGTGATAAATGCCTTTTGAAAAAAGTCATTCTGCTTGATTTGGAGATGGAACACATGTCCCTCATGTCCAACTACTCCTAGGAGACCATTCAAACCTTCCTTGACAGCTGGAAACCCTCCCATAGCTCAAATTTGTCAGACTGTTAGAGTTCGCAGCGCTTGTGACAACATGAGATACAAACTTTCCTGTAGGTGATGTTTTTAGCTTTTCTCCAAAAATACGAAGTGGGTCAGGCTGATTTTTTGTCACCAAATAAAAAACACCATGTTTGTCCTTCAAACCAAATTTTAGAGGAACCCAGATGGGCATTCAAAAGTTACAAGCAAAAAAATCCTTTGTTGTGTGCTAATTGCTTACAAACTATCATAAATTACCGGTTCGCAGCACCGGCACTGCGAATTTTCTTGTAGCATCCTGTTCCACTTTTCCAATGTTTTAACACCTCCCAAAATTGTCTCAAGTGTACCAAACTATTGTAAACTTTATAATTTTAATAATCTTGATTAAAGGAAAGCACCCAATCAGATAATCATGGTTTGCAAAACATAACAATCACCCAAAATGTGTAAAATGTATGAAACAAGAACTTGACCAAAATTGATGCTTGGTTATGGAGGTTCAACATATTCATTTTTTAATCTAGAGCTTCTCCTGGTAGAAACCTTGTGAGTCTTCCTATGTTGTTGATTGTCCATAACTGTTGCTGAAGGATGTATTTTCTGTGAGTTTTAATGGAAGCCATATGTGTGAAAAGAGGGAAAAATGGAGATTAGGGTATTGATGACAGAACTATTTTCAATAGGCTGGCATTAAACAAAGTTTTATGGACTTTATCCTATACACAAGAGGTATAAGAAGAGACACTCTTTCAATCAGAAACAGTAAGGAATGGAAAATGGGAGTTGTAATAAAATGGAAATGCAAGCAAATTATCATCTTAAACATGGTTTACTCATCAATACAAATGTTAGTTAATTAGCATGAGAATGCATTCAATCTTTAAACTTGGTTCAATAGTTGATCAACCACCTATTTCAAGTTTAAGAGGGGTGCATATTTACTCTTTAAAAGTTCAGATTTTTTTATAAGATGCAGAAGATGGATTTTCAACAATGTTAGAATAGAGGGTTCGCAGCGCACTAGTCTTGTAGCACATAGTTCGCAGTGCTAGAACAGAGGGTTTGCAACGCACTAGTCTTGTAGCACATAGTTCGCAGCGCCAAAACAGAGGGTTCACAGTGCTAGGGAAAATCCGTGGAGAAAAAGAATTTTGAGTAATGGGAAGGATATACGAGGTATTAGAGGTGATGCGTTTTAATGAGCAAGGTTCAGAGCATCATGGAGGCGAATTTGAAAAATGTGAATAAAAGAATGGGACAGTTCGCAGTGCCAATATGAAAACCAACCAAAATCCCTTTCTCAACCCTCAAACATGATGAAAACTCTCATGGAGTATTAGGTGGATCTAGTCTTGATGATGATGTCTTTGTATTTGAACAAGGATGTATGCAAGCTATCAAACCTCCAACCCTACTCTTCAGTCAGTCTGCAACGCCAGTTCGCAACACCTATCTACCAGTTCAAAACGTATGATTCAAACATGAATTTCATACTTCGAGGAGACTATTAGGAGATTCAATGACATGATCCCTGAAAATTGGTTAAAGATGGTCCTGAAAACAACGAAATCTCTTCTGTCATGGTTCTTTAATTTTCAATGATGACACATGAAAGCATGATGTACTTAGAGTACACTGTGAACTATCCTAGTGAGTTGGAAACACATACACCCGACTCTGACTTGACACTTAAACGGGTAAATGATGACAAAGAGAATCTTGTGTACAACATGGAGGTGTGATATGTCAAGGTAATGATGTAAAGATCAAAGGTGTGACTCAGAAACAAAATCAAAGTGGTTATTTTTTACCCCTATAATTCTATGTGCTAACATCTGGTTCCACAGGGGATGGCATGCTACATGTGAGTTGCCAATAACATGTAGTTCCAATGCCTTATCTATTCCATCTCTGCAATTTGTACTCTTTCTATGCTTTGAGAGTACCTTTGATCATTTATTGAAAACTGAAAAACACTCACTGCAAACCAAATCCTTGCATAGTAAGCTTATTTATATACATTCCTACACTAATCTATCCAACTAAGCTTCTTTGATTAATTGAAGTCATACTTCCAATGCAACCAGGTGAGTATCGAACTGATGAAAATAACTCCTTCCATGCAACTGTTAGAAAGAAATTTCAAGTGATATGACGCTTGTAGCAAGAGGTTAGTAAGCAATGGATACTTACAACTATGATTTGAAATCATACCAACAACTGAATCATTAGAAACCTTTGAAAAATATAACTCTATGTAAAAATCCACAGGATCATGAAACTTATGAAAAGACATTTCTAATGGGTTAAGAAAACCATCTTGATCCTCTGTCAAGGATAATTCATCAATAAAATGATGGTCCTCATATACTTCACAACTACTCATATGTTGTTTGATGTTTTTTGCAAGTGTAGGTACATAAATGATAGACATTTCCTCGTTGATCCTTGGAGTTTTCTGCTCATCAATAGGTGATAAATAGAATTACAACTGCTACTGCGATTCTTCCTTATATCCTTCCTTGTATTCACATGTCTCAGATTCAAAACTGTCACATGCTGATATATCAATCTGCTCATTATCATTTGAATAATCAAAGGAAACAATTTGATTTTCATGACAACTTAAAACAATAGATACATTTGATACAATGTCAAAAGTATCTACATCATGGCTATCACTTTGAATATCATCATCCTCTTAATCATTATGAATAGTGTCTTCTACTACAGCATACTCTCTATGACTATTTGATCCTTTACTCAACAAATTGAATTCATAACAATATTCTTGATAAAGGAAATCAGCTACAAATTTCTCTTTGCAAAACAAACGAAATGAAGCATGAAAATGTCTTAGTGAAGTAATGCAAGTAATCAGGAGTGATCTACACCAATCACGAGCTGCCCCATCTAAAGAGTATGTAAACAATTTGATGAGGACATCTTCATGTATAAATTTCAACTTAAGTACACACTCGTGAAAATCTAGCAAAAACTTAGTTGGCATTTCCCAATTTTCCCCTCTAAACCTAGGAAGGAAGCCTTGCCATTCACTTCTATGAGGCACGGGATTTGGAAAACCAAATATATTTGAGAAATCACAAAATGAATACCTCTAAGCAAGAATCTTGTCCATTTCAAACCAGTGGAGTCGCCCATAGATTCATTTATGATGAAGTTGGAGTCGTCAAGTAGAAGATTGCAGTCAAGCTTGTGTCCTGCTCCTATCTACCATAAAGAGATGGATCTGATCATTGTCATTCTTCCAGGGAAGATTTCTTCACTTCTGTCCCCGACAACGACGCCAAAAATGTTAGCACTATAAGTCACACCTAGACCGTTGTAGGTGTAATCCTAGTACCCATCAGAATATAAATGGATTGAATGGTTTAATTAGGTGGATCAACAATATTATGAAATAAAGGGAGAGGGCGACAAACTGTCTGCAGAGGCATTCCTTTGGGCATGGAGTCATAACATCCTACATATCAAAGTCAATCAAATAGTGTACTAGACAAAGGGGATATATAATGATGAATAAAAGCATAGTGAATATGACAAAAGGAAGAACATCCATTGTACATAGATCCTTTCTGCAAACAGGTTAAATATTGCTTAGACAGTAAACAATGATTTAATGGGCAAGCTACAACATATCATCTCTTATTCATGAATCCATCAATCAATGGCATCTATGATCCTCAAAACCTGCAATATATTCAAGAAAGAAGATAATAAAGAAATGGAAAAAACATAGAAGACAATATGATAACATCTCTCATGAATCTTTAATGACAGAAAATGTCATTACAAACAGGCCCTCAGGCTTACAAATGAGCAACTAAAACTGCTCCTCCAACTTTATCCTCTCTTGGCTCATGAATCCAACCTTTTCCTTCTCAAATCCACTTTCACATATAATGAATGATCTCTATATACCCTAAGGGGGTCAAAACCAAGGAGCTACATAGGATCTTCCTCCATTTATGAGTCTTGTTACAAAAGATTCCAACAAAAACCTAACAAAATCCTAATTTTTGGGATCTTGCCTATTGTGATAAATGCCTTTTGAAACATGTCATTTTGCTTGATCTAGAGATGGAACACATGTCCCTCATGTCGAAATACTCCTAGGAGACCATTCAAACCTTCCCTAACAACTGGAATCCCTCCCATAGCTCGAATTTGTCAGACTGTTAGAGTTCACAGTGCCTGTGACAACATGCACTGTGAACTTTCATATAGGTGATGTTTTTAGTTTTTCTCCAAAAATATGAAGTGGGTTAGGCTGAATTTTTTTCATCAAGTAAAAACCACCATTTTTGTCCTCCACAAAAAATTTCAGAGGAACCCAGATGGGCATTCAAAATTTACAAGAAAAACAATCCTCTGTTGTGTGTTAATTGCTTACAAATTGTTATAAATTACCAGTTTGCAGCGCCGGTGCTGCAAACTTTCCTGTAGCATCATGTTTCACTTTGCCAATGTTTTAACACCTCCGGCCAAAACTGTCTCAAGTGTCCCAAACTATTGTAAACTTTATAATCTTAATAATCTTGATTAAAGGAAAGAACCCAATCACATAATCATGGTTTGCAAAACATAGCAATCACCCAAAATGTGTAAAATGTATGAAACAGGAACTTGACCAAAATTGATGCTTGGTTATGGAGGTTCAACATATTCATTTTTTAATCTAGAGCTTCTCCTAGTAGCAATCTTGTGAGTGTTCCTATGTTGTTGATTTTCCATAATTGTTGTTGAAGGATGTATTTTCTGTGAGTTTTAATGGCAACCATATGTGTGAAAAGAGGGAAAACATGAGATTAGGGTATCGATGACAGAATTGTTTTCCATAGGCTGGAATTAAAAAGAGTTTTATGGAATTTATCCTATACATGGGAGGTATAAGAGGAGACACTCTTTCAATCATAAACAATAAGGAAAGGGAAATGGGAGTTGTAATAAAAGGGAAATGCAAGTGAATTATCAACTTAAACAGGGTTTACTCATCAATACAAATATTAGTTAATCAACATGAGAATGCATTCAATCTTTAAACTTGGTTCAATAGTTGATCAACCACATGTTTCAAGTTTAAGAGAGGTGTAGATTTAGTCGTTAAAAGTTGAGATTTTTTTAAAAGATGCAGAAGATGGATTTTCAACAACGCTGGAATAGAGGGTTCGCATTGCACTATTTTTATAGCACATAGTTCACAACGCCATAACAAAGGTTTCACAGTGCTGGGGAAAATCAGTGGATAAAATGAATTCTGAGTAATGGGAACGATAGAAGAGGTCTTGGAGGTTGATGAGGTTTAATGAGCAAGGTTAAGAGAATCATGGAAGCGAATTTGAAGACTGTGAATAAAAGAATGGGATAGTTCGCAGCACTAATATGAAAACTAGACAAAACCCCTTTCTCAACCCTCAAACATGATGAAAAATCTCATGGAGTATCAAGTGGATCTAGGCTTGATGTTGATGTCTTTATATTTGAACAAGGATGTATGCAAGCTATAAAACCTCCAACCCTCCTCTTCAGCCATTCCGCAGCGCCAGTTCGCAACGCTTGTCTACCAGTTCCCAGCGCATGTCTACTAGTTCACAGTGCCTTATTCAAACATGAATTGCATACTTTGAGGAGACTGTTAGGAGATCCAATGACATGATCCTTGAATATTGGTTAAATATGGTGCTGAAAACAATGAAATATCCTATGTCATGGTTCTTTAATTTGCAATGATGACACATGAAAGCATGATGTACTTAAAGTACGTTGTGAACTCTCCTAGTGAGTTGGCAATGCATACACCCGAATTTGACTTGACACTTAGACAAATAAATGATGAAAAATAGAATCTTGTGTTCAACATGGAGGTGTGATATGCCAAGGTAATGATGTAAGGATCAAAGGAGTAACTCAGAAACAAAACCAAAGTGGTTCTTTTTAACCCCTACAATTCTATGTGCTAACAACTTTCAAATTCACCAAAAGGTTCTTGAGAAATGTCTAAAGAAGGTGAGCTTACTAGATTTTTCTCAGTCATGGAGATAAATTCGACAATGGAAATAGAAGGTGGATCTTCTTCCTAGTTCTCTTGGATAGCTTCATGTATCTTTACCAATGCTTCTTCCTTCTCTACCAATTCTTGTTGTAGTTGAGTCATCATCTAAATGATCCTATCCTCTTTCCAACTATCTAACTGAATAACCTTCTCTCCCAATTGTACAAGTCAAACTATGCTCTTGTCCCAATATAGTATAACCACAATGAGGGAGTCTCAACATTCATCAAATTGGTTTTTTTGCAATGGCAATAGTCTTATCAAGGTCTCAAGGTTTTTCTACATCTTTTCCATCCTCTGGACATACATCTAGACCTTCTCCTTCAAGTGCACATTCTCTTCTTGAAGTCGAGCATTGATGATTTGTAGGTCTCCAAACCTTTATTTTTTTTCTTTACCCAAACCATGTCTACTTTCTCTTCAAAGATATTGTAATTGTGTCACAATCAAGGATTCAACTACTCTGATACCTTATGATTCATAAATGGGGGAATTATATCCCACTCACTTCACTGCCACAAATCCTCTATGGAATTTACTTATAGTCTATTTTATCCATGTTATATAGAGATATTTGTCTTCAATGATGGCTACAAGTCCTCTATTCATGGAATAGCTCTAAGTGTAACTGCATAGCAACAACTATTCAGGATTATTTATCAATATTATTTGTCTTCAATGAAACCTGTAGCAAACAATCTACCTTTGAATCTATTTGTGCAAAATTCTATGTAGGATGTCTTATGAGGCTTCTATGCTCAATGAAAATCCAAGTGCAACTTCTCCTTCAATATTCTATGTTCACTATTATTCAATAGGTATGTAAGGATGGTTTTGTTGTTATCTTTGCAATGCCAAAGTAAACACCAACACCTCAACAATTATGAATATGTTCATGTACAATTACAAACACCTATTCCTTGCCTTTGATATCATAGTAGCTATACTGATTCTACAACAATATACATTTGGAGGTTCATATGTAATCAATATGGGTATGTGATGAAGTATAGTGCCTGAATAAACACAACAATGGTAGTAACCAAACGATCAAATGCTTGACATGAGATCACATCTCTTGAATGCACGTGGATAGATATGCTAAGCACATGATCAGGTGGATGGTTTTTGCAACACTCAACCTCCATTGGAATGTTAACTCCATAAGCTACAACAAGTTATTGGGCGCAATTCCTCCAAACTGTTATTTAAGTAATATGCCAATCAACAAATTGAGTGGATCTCTCCAATTCCAATAAAGAGTAGAATGGATTTAACAACATATTGCTCAAGTACATATAAGTCACATTAATCAAGGCATGAGTAGCAATGTTGTTTTCATGAAATTATTTTACAACACTTTTATCGAGCATCACTATAACCCATTACCTTTCCCAATTAACTCTCTACTAAATAAATTTTGACAGGAGTTGGGTTACAAAAATAATTGTCTGTAAGAACAACAATATCACCATGAATCTGACCATAAGACAATCACATTAGAGCTATTACAATAATAGTCTATGAATGGTGAATGCAACATTGAGAGGCATAGAAAGAGAATGGCCATTCCTTAGATCTTGCAATATTCCCATTCCCAACAATGCCCATATATGAAAAATCTAGCACAACATCTAATAGATGTATGGGAGGCTCTAATGATTAATAAGAGATGAAACAATGTAGTAGATTTCCTAACAATTTGATAACGAGATAAATCAATAAATAACCTAATGATTTAATAATGGAGAGGTTACATTAGCAAAGATAAATGCTAAATGGTGAATGTAAGGTGAGGATTAAAGCATATTCTACCAATTCAATAACCCAAGTGTTGTCCACGAGCATTCATCCAATCAACAGTCAAAGGGGAGGAGACTACCACATATAACATCAAATATAACATACTTATCCAATCCATATGGCCTACGTGTGGTCTCACACTCTAGGAAATTACTACATGAAGGTTGTGGGAGGGGCATATGACCTCACCCCTCCATCTATTTCTCTCTAAAAGCTTGCTAAGGATGCCCATGGTTTGAACAATGACCAACTTCATGTTCTTCAGGGATATAATTAGTAATTTAACTAAATAATCACATCAAAAATATCATGACAACCATTGATATCAAAATATAGGAAGGAATGGATAGAGATGATCGAAGATCTGTTAGCATTAACTGATTTCTAATGGAAAATGGTTTTCTAAATAGAGCTAACAAAAATACACTTTATTACTCTTCATTGTCACCATTAACACACTTAGAGTAGTACATTAAACAAGAATAAAATTAGCAAGATCTCACACACATAATTTACTCAACAATCACAAAAACAAATTACACGGTGACACCATATTTACCTTGTAAACCCAAATGGAAAAACCATCTTCGAATGGTTGCTCAGTTCTATATTTTAACAATCTCTGGTTACAATGTAGCTCATTTCTCTTTGTGTGTACTTCCCTCTTTGGCCAAAATACCCTTTGATAGTCTAGTTACAATGAGATATAGGAGAACTAGGGGATAATGGGAAGGCCAAGAGACCGACCTTTTAATTCCCATTCCTCTCTCTCTTTTCCTCTCTTATTTTTTTTTTCTAATTTTTTTATTTTTTTATTTCTTTTTTTCTTCTCTTTGTCTTATTTCTTTTTTTTTACACTTGCATTGTCTTTTATAGTTTATATAATGTTCATTAAGTACCAAATTACATTTGCAAGTAACCATTCATTTGTTCATATCCATTTCATATCAAACAAACTCCATTCCATGTGAAAACGGATCCAAAGAGCTCTAAAAATCACATAAAATATGACTAGCTTTCATATTTGAAAGTCTCTACAACTTTAGAATGTCCAAGCACTTTTCCTAGCACACAACCTTTAGTTTCTTCACATATGTCAACAAGGTCATCAATGGTAGTGGATTTTATTCAAGCTCTTTTAGACACAATTTTTGGAGATGATTATGACATGAATGAGGTGACACTACAAGGAAAAGACCTTTTAGCGAAGGTTTCTAGTGTAACAAAATTGGAAACAATTGTCAAAAAAACCTCTGCTACAACATATGTTTTTGATAGGGGATGTTTTTGCGGATACTATAACGAAAGTTGATTATAACTAAAAAAAATATGGGCGTCCAGATGTGTTAGCAGATGTTTACAAATCGGTGTGTTTGTATAAGGCACAAGCACCGGTGCGTACATACACCTACAACACTGATGTTTTACACTTAACGTCAAGCACCGGGGGAGTAAAATATTCAAGCAGTGAGGCAGTAAATTATTTAAGAACCGGGGCGTTTGTCTTATAAGCACTGGGACAGTTAATAGTTAAGCACTGAGGCATTTGTCTTATAAGCACCTGAGCAATAAAATATTTAAGCACCAGGGCATTTGTCTTATAAGCACCGAGGATTTAACAATTAAACGCACTTGGGGAATTAAAAATAATTAAGCATGAGGGATTTCTACATAGAATGCACTGGTGCATTATTAATAAGAAGGCACTGATGTTGTATAAAATAATATGTGCCGGTGTGTTATAGGGAAAACACCCTGGTGCATTAAAAATCAAAAGCATTGGTGCTTTGCAGTAACAAACAAGCCCCTGTCCTTATAAATAACACAATAGCGCTGGTGTGTATCAATAACACATATGCACCGGTGCTTCATATAATATTAACACACAGATGGCCAAATTTTTAATATAATTTTGTGATATTAAATTAATATTGAAACCAGTCCTAATTGATTACATAAAAGCACCGGTGCGAAATTCATATGAAATGCACCAGTGAGTTTTAATATTAAACGTGTCAATGAGATTAATAATTAAAATACACCGAGAAACATCGACATGTGATAGTGCAATTATTGTTATTTTTCAATTCCATTATTTATAAAAAAAAAATTACATATATCTTATATTTTGATTAGTGAATTTGGATATGATGTTTGGATTAATCTGTTATATCATCATATTTTGCATCTCTTCATTCTAATATTTAGTCATCCAATATTTAATCAGCGATGTAACATTTCATAGCAACATTGGACAATGCAATTGATCTAGGTGGATATTGGTGGCCACCCACCTATTCCAATTGGCTCCTCTTAACAATTTTTAGTTCAATATGTTTTTCTGTACTTCTTTGTAATTGTGGGTTCTACACTTCTGGGGCTGTCTAAATCCCTACACATCTTCCAGGTCAAGATTGGTGGCCACCCACCTAATCCTACTGGCTTATTTTGGAATTTTTCATGTTAGTGCATCTTTATGTACTTCTAGGGTTGTTTTGGGGCCCTAAACAGTGTTTTTTTGGCTTACCACAGTCAAATTGGAGACGAAGTAAGATTTTAATGGTGTAATGTGTAATTCTCAAAAATACCTTTCCAATGCGCTATCACACGCCTAAAATAGAGGACGTAACAAAAGTTACGACGCTGGGAAGTTGAGGTACCAACTTACCCATTGGGGCCCACATAACTTTTGGCGTTTCATCTCCTAGGGTTAGGTTTTTGGATGTCTAGGATTTTGGCATTCATGAGTAATGTTAAAAAGGCCTATGGAGCCTCATTGTAATGATTATTCTTAGACGGATGCACGTAGCAGCCACATCTCTTCTCAGATATAGCTACCACCGTTCGAGCAATTTGTTTCAGTTCTGAGGTTTTACAATTTCAGCCTATTTTATTTATTCAATAGAATTTATTGTTGATTGGATATATGTTGTTGTTCTTCGTGTCTATGTGTTACGGTATTCAATCTATTATTCATTTCATTTCGCTCATAAATCTGGATCAGTGGTATCAAATCAATATGCTCTTCATTTGTTTTTCTTTGTGCATGTCCCTGACAAGATCTGGGTACAAGAAGTTGGGACTCGAACCAGTCGAGCCTTTGCAAGATCATTCGCGTTGAACCTGGCCACAACTCATGGGAGACGAGAAGAAAGATGATGGAGCAGGAGATCCTTTTAAAATGTTTCTCGAGGAATCCCTTGCACAACAAAGGAATGAGATGATGGACAACTTTGCATAGATCCTTCGGCGAATGCCCACAGGAGACGCATCTTCATCAAGCAGCCACACAACCCCTTTCAAGGTACAAGTAAATTTTGATATTCCATTATTCGAAGGAGTGATAGATGCGGATGTTGTAGATAAATGGTTGAATCTTCTCGAAGGGTATTTTTTGGTCCACAATTTTTTTGATAGGGAAAATATTACTTTTGTACTCCTGAAGGTCATCCCCCATGTTAAGCACTGGTGGGATACATACTCTAAGCAAATGACCACAGAGGAATCTACAATATTTACGATCACCCCCAACTGGGATTCCTTCAGGGATTCCATTAAAGAATAGTACTACCCTATTGGAAGCTATGAGGACCAGTACACAAGATGGACCACGTTGCGTCAAGAAATGGACCAGACAGTACCATATTTCACCAATATTTTCCATACTTTGTGCACCAGATTGGGTATCAAAGACACTGAACGACATCTAGTGCTCAAATAATGTGGTTTTCTACATAGATACATCAAATAAAAATGGATTTTCTGGACTTCGCATCATTAGGTGCAACTTATATATATAATGTCAAGATTGAGAAAAAATTTAAGCAGAAGAGGTGAGAGTTTGGATCTATAAATTCCTCACAACCAAAGCAGGGAAAAGATGGCCCCAACCCACCAAAAAAGGGACAAAGAAAATATGGTCGCTCTAAGGATAACCAATCCAAGCCACAACCCAAGAAGGGTAATGAGAAGTCAAATAAGGACACGGGAAAGTGGTGTGAGTACCATAAAATCCCTTGGTACAACACCGAAGAATGTAGCTCCAAGCAGTCACTGGTGTTCGAGCTTAAATATTTCGAGTCAGAGGCATATTCTGACTCCGAATCAAATCCAGAAAGTGGGAAGCGGATCATCGATGTCAAACCCAGTGCCATTGTCACTACCACCAAAGTCCATCCAAATAAACCAGAAGAACCGGAGGAAGGGGAGCGCCTCTTTCACTCATAGATGTGGGTAAAAGGGACTCTGTTGCATTTCATTGTCGATAGTGATAGTTAAAAGAACTTGATTTTAGCAGAGGTCATCAAGCAATTGGACCTGCCCATAACACCACACCCACAACCCTATACCATTGGTTGGCTTCGCTAAGGATGAGATATCTATGTCAGCCAATAGTGCCATCTGTCCTACAAAATCAAGCCCTTCAAAGACGAGGTATTGTGTGATATTTCTCCCCTTGAAGTTTGTGATTTTATTTGAGGCCAACCGTATTTGTGGAAGCGACATGTTGTGTATGAGTCTAGATCCCTCAGTGTTATTATTACTTTGGGTAGACAATTGTATAGGATACCAAAGGTAGTGTCACCTACCGCTATTTCTTTAATATCTACCAAGAAATGAAACAAGGTCATTTCACAGACACAAAAGTTTGTCTTCTTTGTGATATGTTCTCACAGTAAACATATGGTCGTCGCCACATCCGTGACCTCTACACAGAGTTTCTCTTTACAGAAGAAGAAAGAGGATGGGATTGTGGAAGAGTAGAGATACCTATTCTCCTCACCCATCAGGATATCAACACACTTCCAATTCAAGCATCCAATTAATCTAACCCCCGTTGAACCACTTCCTAATGGACCCGTCTATCGTCGCTCGTTGATGGAAAATGATGAAATCAAGTGCCAGATCTAAGAGTTGTTTCAAAAGGGGAACATCCGACCCAACTCCTCCCCTTACGGAAGCCCGATTGTACTGGTGCAGAAGAAAGATGGGACATGACGGATCTACATTAATTACAGAGCATTAAACAAAAACACAGTCAGGAACCGGTACCCAATTCCTTGAATTGATGACCTTATTGACCAACTCAAGGGGGAAAAGTTCTTCGACAAGATTGACCTAAATTATGGCTACCACCAGGTTCCCATCGAACTAACTGATGTATGGAAGACAACTTTCGAATCTAAAGTTGGTCTCTTCAAATGGTTAGTCATGCCCTTTGGCTTAACAAATGCACCAACAACTTTCATGAGATTGATGGATGATGTATTGAGACCCTTCACCAACTCTTTTGTGGTGGTATATTTGGATGACATCCTCATCTTCAACAGAACTTGGGAGGAGCAAATGCAACATATTCAATAGGTTTTGGGCACTTTGCGGCAGCACAAGCTATATGCCAACTTGGAAAAATGCTCCTTTGGCATGAACAAGGTCCAATACTTGGGCTACATTGTTGATGGGCATGGGGTACATGCCAATCTAGCTAAGATCCAATTCATATGTGATTGGCCAACCCCGACCACACTAACAAAGGTTCGGAGCTTCTTGGGAATTTCCAACTTCTACTGAAGGTTCATATTGGGATTCTCCCATATTGCATGGGTCCTCAGCCAAGTAACCAAGTGTGGTGGCAATGAAAATTTTGCATGGGGGCAGGCACAACAACAAGCATTTGATAATATGAAGCATCACTTGTGCTCGACTCCTGTACTCTCCTTACCTGATCTTCAACAACCGTTTGAGATTGAGATTGATGTCTTCAACTATGTTGTAGGAGTAGTTCTCACTCAGCATAGTCATCCAATAGCATACCATAGTGAGACACTCTCAGATACTGTCCAAAAATACCCCACCTATGACAAAGAAATGCATTCCATTGTGAAATCCTACCGTCAATGGAAACATTACATTCTGGGAAAGGAGAAAATCATCCACACTGATCACAAGCCTCTGCAATTCATACAAACACAGGGGAAGTTGTAGAACCACTGCCATCAAAAGTGGTCCACATACCTACAATAGTTCCATCTCAACATCAAGTATAAAACAAGGAGCACAAATCATGTCATTGACTGGATTCATCACCCTCCTGTTTCTACACTCACCACAATGCTCCATTCTTGTGGGCATGAGGCATCTGAGTGGCCCCAACTTTATCAATGTGACCTTGACTCGCCACCACCTATCAACTCTTGGGTACAAGAGTGAATGTCACCAATTTTCACATCCAGGATGGACTGTTATAACATCTGGGCCACCTCTGTGTTTCCACAAGCAAGCATGCAAAGATGATTTGGGAGGCTCACTACAATCGAATGGTAGGACATTTTGGCTTGGAGAAAATTGTGGTCGTTCTACAAAAAAAAATTTATTGACCAAAACTTCAACAAGACGTCAGCAAGTATATCAGATCTTGCACTGCATGTGTTATTCCCAAGCCAAACATCAAGAAGCAAGGATTATACACCCCTCTTCCTACTCTTGAGAGGTTTTGGGAATCCATCTCGATGGATTGCATGTCTGGCCTTCTGTCCACCAAGAACGACAATGATTGTGTATTTGTGGTGGTTGATCGGTTTTCGAAAATGGCCATTATCACAACCTGCAAGAAGAACATCACAATGACAAATACTTCCAAGCTCTTCTTCGAACGGGTGTGGGTCCATTTTGGGATACCATAGACCATCACCTCATATCGAGACAACATGTTCTTCAACACAATTTGGTCGAGTCTTTGGTAATTGTTAGACACCAAGCTCACTAAATCCACTACTTTCCACCCCCAAAATGATGGCTAGACAGAGGTCGTCAATCAGATGATTGTGCACATCCTGTGCATGTACAACTCTAAGCATCCACATACATGGGATGCAAGTCTTCCCTATGTTCATCACAACTATAATAATGGTCTCCATAGCTCCACCGACCATAGCCCATTTCAGGTGGGGTTGGGATTCCAACCCTTGGGTCCCATTGATGTTGCACTACCTCTTGCAACCACACAAGAATAATCTTCCCATGTTCAGTCTAAGGCTGAGAAAGCCTCCAGATTCATTGAGCAGATTCAACACATCCGCCAATAGGTCCATGAGATTTTGCAGAAATCCAATGCTAAGTACAAGCAACGCCATGATCAACACCCGATACCGCACTAGTTTCAGGTGGTAGAGAAGGTCTATTTATATTTGTAGAAAGAGCGCCTTACAGAGCCCCATCAAAATCTCTACCCACTTCTCTATGGGCTTTACACTATCACTAAGGTTGTGGGTAGCAATGATTTTGAGCTCAACACTCCACCCTTCCTTAGCCTGCACCCAGTGTTCAATGTGGACCTCCTTCAGTCATATTTTCCACCATTATTGGACACCTGAGAACTCACAGAACAGTTTACACCAACAGAGCTCAAACCTGACTGCATGGAACATGCATCCACTGATCAGATAGTGGACACATAAGTCAAGGGCACTCACCAGCAGGGGAGGCAACTTTATCGAATTATCAAGGCAGGGAAACTTCTACACCAAGGAAAGTGGCTCACCTGGGGCCAAATTTAGCAAAATTTTCCTCACTTGATGGGGGAACTCAATGCAATGGAGACCATTGCTTCCTAGGGGGGGGGGGGATTGATCCAGGTGGATATTGGTGGCCACCCACCTATTCCAACTGGCTCCTCTTGACAATTTTTAGTTCAACACGTTCTTTTGTACTTCTTTGTAATTGTGGGTTCTACACTTTCAGGGTTGTCTGAATCCCTACACATATTCCAATTGGATATTAGTGTCCACCCACGTAATCCAACTGGATTATTTTGGAAGTTTTCATTTCAGTACATCTTTATGTACTTCCAGGGCCATTTTAGGGCCCTAAAAAATGTTTTTTTGGATTGCCACAGTCAAACTATAGAGGAAATCAAAGTTTGATGGCATAATGTGTATTTCTCGAAAATACCTTTCCAACGGGCTATCACATGCCTAAAACGGAGGTCATATGCAAAAGTTATGACCTCGAGAAGTTGAGGTACCAACTTACCCATCGAGGCCCACATAATTTTTGGTGTTTCATCTCCTAGGGTTAGGTTTTTGGATGTCTAAGGTTTTGGCATTCATGAGTAATGTTAAAATGGCCTCTATAGCCTCATTGTAATGATTTTTCCCAGATAGATGCATGTAGCAACCACATCTCTTCTCAGAGATAACTACCACCATTCGAGCAAGTTGTTTCAGTTCTGCAGTTTTACAGTTTCAACCTATTTTATTTATTCAATAGAAGTTATTGTTCACTGGATATCTGCTATTATTCTCCGTATCTCTATGTTATAGTATTCAATCTGTTATTCATTTTGTTCCACTCATAAATATGGATCAACAATAGAATAAATTAAAACAGATTTTATTATACGAATAAGAGGGTCTTTGTCATACAAAATGGGACACTTATTGATAATCCCTTGTCTTTCAATTGGGACACTATGTCCATTACATTAAACAAAAATGTTTGATTTTCATAGACAATTATTTCAAAAAAATACAAATGCAGTTTGCATTGATATCCAAATATATCGGTCATCATTCTTCATTGGAACTGTTGTTAGTGCTCGAGTTACTTCCATGCCTTGGGTTATTTTGTTGAATGTTGGTTGATTGTCTCGATTGTTTTGTTCTT
Organism: Picea engelmannii; assembly: GCA_009831015.1. Classification (NCBI taxonomy): domain Eukaryota; kingdom Viridiplantae; phylum Streptophyta; class Pinopsida; order Pinales; family Pinaceae; genus Picea; species Picea engelmannii. The sequence continues at coordinate 1,459,273 of ML777325.1, read as the reverse complement.
CTTCAAGTTCCATCTACAAACATAAAAATAAATTGTAATGAGTCTATTTACATTGGTGAGAATAATGAAAATTGAAATAAATAATATACATGACTGTAAATTGAAAAGCAACGTACCTCCAAAGAAAGAATTGACTCATGAATCATACACATATGTTCAAAATCAAATCTCATGCCTTGTTTCAACAATTATTCTGTTGGATCAGTTCCATACTTTGTTTCCTACAAGTTTTATACCCCATAATAAATCATAGATTTAATATAAAGTATTATTTTCATTTCATTAATTATAAAATGATAGAAGTAAAACAACATAGATTATACTTACAAATTCCACGATTAATTTTTTATATGCCAACATATGCTCACAACCCTTAATTAACGCAATGTCAATCATTTTTTCTGATGGCTCTTCTTTGTATGTTAGCACCTATTTGAAGACATTCAAGGATGGATGTTGTAAAACAACTTAAATATACAACAACAACAAAAACTTAAGTTGTTATAACGAAATAACAATTACTCAGAAACTTTTCTATTAACCCTTTTCTTCCTTGTCATCCAGTTTTATGTGCAGAGTGAGTTCCATTTTCTTTTCTTTTCTATAAGAGAATATTTGAAAATTAATATTTAATGTTTAATTAATTATTTGTACATAATAGAAAAATTCAATGATTACATACATTTGAAGCACGTTGTTGTTGAGATAGCTCCTCTTGCAATGCAATTATGTCCAATTCTTTGACCATCTCCTTGTACACTTTTTTGGACATTTCTACTGGCATATTTCGGATATTAGCTCGTTGGTCCTCTAAGATTTTCATAATTTTCCTAAAAAAATAACATGAAAATAAAACATTTTTATATTGATATATGAAAACTAAATATCACAAAATTGATATATATATATATATATATATATATATATATATATATATATATATATATTGAATAATCTATAGTCTTTGTATTACTCATAGGGAGAAAATATACAAAAAAAAAAATTATTGTTGGTGTGCCCATTGGAAAACCAGACCAATAGAAAAACATAACATTGTCATTTAGCATCTGTTTGATATATCTAAGGCCTATGACTGATAAAATAAAGTAGAAATAGCTCCTAGTTCCTCTATGAGAATTTATATCTTTATACAATCTACTAATCAGAGCTGGTAAACCCAAGCCTCGTTGGTAATTTAACAAAAACCACAGAAAGAACAACATAGAACTTAGCTAATGTTTTGGCCTGCTTCCGCTGGGACTTGAAGCTGAGCATAGTCCATATTGGACAAATCCATCTTGGTCATCTTGTCAGCAATCGAATTTAGCTTGTGGTCGACCAGCTTGATCTAGAACTGCATTTCATCGAGTTGCAGGAGGACCTCTTGGCGGGCTTCATGGTGGTCTAGAAGAACTCTACCCATTAGAGTTTTCAAGTGTCAGTAGATGTCCACAATTTTCAGGTATTGTGAGGACTAGCCATGGACAGAACCAGTGTCAGGAACCCACAAGCTGGTCGTCTCCTTCACCTCGTCTTCAGAGATGAACTTATGTAAAACCAAAACATCTTCCTTGACCATATCAATTTCCGACTGAATTTCCAGAGGGGTGGTTGTGTGATTGGTCTCCATAGAATTCTCAGCTGCATCCACCATTCGAAAGCCTGACCGGGTTCTGGGTCAGTGAGAGGTTCCCCCTCGGCCACCACAGGAAGAGCTTCCCTAAGCCATGTAAAAGAAGGTGGAGAACTGGAGCACAGGGTGCAGAAGTGAGAAATGCGATAAAGTTCCCACTGTAGAGTGAAATAAGGAAGTTGTGGAGGATCAAGAGAGACAAACAATAATGCAGCCAAAGGGAGACGCAAATGACATAGATATCCGACGTCAGGGACCATAAATGGAGAATGTTGTAATGATTTGAGTAGATATGGGTCATATCGGCCATCAAACTTCTATGCTTCGCCACCTTCCCAAACCACATGCAAAGGACAACAGACTTGAACTGGTAAGGAGCAGGTAGAGTCATGACGTGAGTGCGAGGACAAGGATACTCAAGTGCGAGGGAGAGACAACAATGAGTAATAAATCCCATGAGGAGGCGAAGTGGAAGATGATGGTTGTTGGCATGTGTCCATAGATCTGGAGGTTGGGTGGGTGGGGAGGTTGGGGACCCACTGACGCTTGGATTGCATCCCTGACACCCCATGCAAGGGTTAAAATTTGGAGGACATGGGGTGGGCTCTTATCCACTTATGAGTGCACAGGTCACGGTATTATTTAATATAATATCTCTAGGTGTAACCACATGTTCGACCACTACCTCAAGGTGCCCCCATGGCTCCAGGTTAGGCCCTCACGGGAATTGAACCTTGACCAACGATGAGAAACTCCTCGCTTTTCACCATTGGATCCAACCCCTTTGGGCCACAAAATTGATATATTAATAAATGAATACTTTGTAATATATATATATATATATATATATATATATATATATATATATAGAGAGAGAGAGAGAGAGAGAGATTCTAAATTTTTTTTTTTAGGAATATTACTTTTTAAATGATTATTTTTTGTTGTTGTATGTTTTTGCTATTGCAAGTATGACAGGTCTCATTGACCATTGCTCTGGAAATGCTTCCTGTAGTTTAAATATAACTTGATTCCTTGAATCACTGGATTGATTTCTATATTGTAAGTGGAAAGTATGTCTATATGTTTGTTCCACTATATCCCTCATAGTTCTGTAAAAGTTTTCTCGCCTTTGATTAATCTCCAACACCACTCCAAATAAGCTAAGAACCAATTCATCATCATTTACATCTTCTATATTAATTAATTTTATTTTTTTATGATGACATTATGTTCCCTTCTTGTTGGTGTATGTAGAACATTAGACATATGTGAATTAATAGATTGTTTGAAACATGTCATTTAATATTCCTAAGTATATTATTAATGAAAATTAAAAAAAAAAAAAACATATTGTTATTGGGGAAAATCACCCTACGGACTAGCAAATAGAGTTCAGACTTTGCATGCAGATATGACCGCATAGAAATTACTTTCTACCTTCATCCCTAGATTTAAATCCCCCTTTCTTAGTAAATGCATGGAAAGATCAACCTACCTCATTCCCGACGTTTGATGTCAATCCTCCGTTGTGCTTGATTACTTGTTTGCAATACTCCTTCCAAAGCTGACCTGCATCCAAGACAAGCAACAACTATGCATGCATACTACTTATATACTAATGGGTTAGAAATCAAAACATATACTGATCAAACTATAAATAGTTCATGAATTCGGACGAGAAAATCATTCTCTTTATTACTTAGAATGAGTCAACTTACAAAAGCTGAGACCGGCCACCGCTCCTCGAACCTGATCCTAGGCTCCTCTTCTTCTGTCCTTCAACTGCTTTGCTTTGAATATCCTTTGGCATAAGGAAAGGCTAAAGGGTTGGGACAATGGGAATACGTAAATGGGTAGAGTTTCTTTGCTATATTTTTTCTCTCTTCAAATGGTACCCCTACCCCTTCTTTTATAGGCTAGAAGGAGCTAGGTATTTGGATGAACCCTCGGCCATGCATGGCCAAGAGTTTCAGTTAACTCACCCATAGCTTTTTGTTTCATCGGAAACTTTCTTTTTTTCATGCTTTTGTCGGTCCACGCGGGTTGTTTTGGGTCAGCCAGCGTGTACACGTGTGCAGTAATGGGTTAGGGCGCATGGGCCTTTATACAAGAGGATTTTCAAAGAGTTGTTCAACAATGTTTTTGGCAAAGAAAGGATATGAGTTGGCCTGATGCCAGGTAAGCATGTGTGGTGCAATTTAGGGTTATAACAGATGCCCTCTAATGTGTGAGGTCAGAAGAGCATCTGATGGCCGAAATGCATTACCAATCTTTACTGATGTGTTGAACGATTGAGCCCAAGAATCAGGAACCGGGAGGTGCCGTCTGCAAAATAACAAATGTCTCACCGAGGCGAGCATACCCATGCTTGGGATAAAATAGAACCATGGCTACCAATCAAATACACTGTAGATCCATGTCAAATAACTATAAAGAGTAGCCACGAACAATACACAGCAGAGCTACATCTCGAAATCAGAAAGATATACATATAGAGTATTCATCTTCCAGAAGTTGATTCGGCCTGATGGCTAGAGATGAGATCTTCAGAGCTTGAGAAACAACTTCAAAATATTCAAAACCTAGGTAGGAGTGTAATATTAGTGTACGAATGCACTACCCAGAGGTCTTCGACGGCTCGTCGGTCATGGACTTGATAATATTGATGATCAGACTGAAGGCTTTAGTGATTTCGAACAAGGACTTGATTGGATGCTTCAGGACGGTCGGGAATGAGGACAAGAGACATATTGCAGAGGGGCCGACTCAGGCTTGGTGACAAACTTCCCTTGGATAATAGCACGAAAAATGATGAGACTCAGGCAGCATGGCATTAATCATAAGTCTACGAAGCAAGAGGCAATGCAAACTCTCCATATGTTTGGAAGGATAACCAAATGGTGGAGGACACAACTCTATATAGCGAGAAAAACTTCCTAAGGTCGTACTACATCCCATAGTCTGATGAACAAACGGACAGATGTGCTTTATCTAAGGGCGACTCATTATGCTGCCAATAAAGAAAATACTTTTCCCTTCCTCTTTTTGGGGTATATTTGATTTTTTTGTTCTTTTCAATAATTGTGGAAAAAGAATAAAGGAAGATTACGTTACAAGGGAGGAACGAGTGTTGCAAACATACAAGCTCAAGGCACAAGGACAAGACTGGTGTTCTAGTAAAATGATACTCAGGAAAAATCCTCCGGGGGCCAAAGATGTTAAGACACAGAAGCAACTTGTTACAAGGCTGGTGTATAGGGTATGCAAACGCGGTTAACAAAACACACAATGGTAACGTCCTTCGATGTAAGTTTAACGAGCCCAAAGAAGGTAAGCTCGGTGGTTTTTCAGATTTAGAGAGTTTGAAAAAACATAAAAGGAGACTCTATTGGGATATCTTTTTCGAAGATAGTCTAGTCGGTTCGAAAAAGGATAAACTAGCACTGATTAGACGTCGATTCAAAACCATTTTAACGAGTGTGACAAAGACAAGATCACTCGGCTATTTTTTCATTTTTAAGGAGTCTGAAAAAGGCTTAACTATGGACTCTGTCAGGAATATTCTTCTGGACCAATTTAACGAGTGTGAAAGAATAAGGTCACTCAATGATCTTTTCGATTTTAGGGAGTCCGAAAAGAGCTTAACTATGGACTCCATGGGGGTTTCTTTTTCGTAAGTTTAGTCCCTAAGGCCCGAAAAAGGGATAAAATTATACATGAGAGTACTCTTCTAAAGAACAGAAGTTCCATAGAGTATACCTTTGTTCATACAGTTGACCCTCCAAACCGAAAAAGGGGTAACCTACCGCCGGATAGACGTGACTTCAAATTTCAGTTTAACGAGCATGAAAGGCCACAAGATCGCTTGGCAATCTTTCCATGTTTAGAGGATCTGAAAAAGGGCTTAAAAGGAGACCCGTGAGTTTTTTGGGAGTCCTGAAGGTGAGATCAAGAGCGAAGAAGAATCATGCAAATGAGGCTCAAACTCATATTCAGGAAAGACTATAAGGACTCCCGATCCTACAGTGTTTTAGAGACAACATGGACACCATAATGCAACCAGGACCTACCTAGGGCATCCATTTTTTGGTAAGCTCTACCGCCAAGTTGTGACACTTGTAAGGTAGATATGATGGTTCTGTGTCACAAACTGATGGGATCGATCCTATGGCCGAGGAAAAAGACAACGAGACACAAAAGTTGGGGTAGTAACCTAACCTATATGTTCAAGTTGATTCTTGGAAAAAATTTCATGGACCGTCAAAATTTTCTCAAAACTCAGAAAAAGTGTCCCATACCCAATCAAATCCCTCCCAAATAACTCTTGAATCACTCTAAATGGTTTTTGGTATAAAGAAATTGATAAGGGAGGCCAAAAAAGTGACAAAAAGAGGCCAAAAAGTCTATAAATAGAAACTGGCAGCTCATTATCACCATTGTTGATTTGGAAATTGACTCTGGAGCCAAAAGACCCCCTTTGATAAAAATGGTGATTCCAAGAGCTACAATGGATGAAACGAACTTCCGCTTGGACCAAGTAAGTACAAACTCCCCTATCTAGCTATCCAATTCTTTAATTTTTCATTTGATTTCATTTTTTGGGTGGGCATTGACCTTTAAAAGGTCGGCCCTAGGTCCACGCGGGTTGTCTCTAGACAGGCCGCATGTACACTCGGGAAGAGTAAGGCCTTCCCGCATGTACACACGACTGTCACCTCCATAGCACGCGTGGACCCCCTTTTATAGCAAAAAAGAACTAAACATCCCTTACTGACCCTCCTGAACTTGGTTGTTTTGGCAGGATGTATGTCCACTAGAGGGAAAGGGAGCATGAAACAATCAGTGAGTTGGTTGTGGGAGATCTGAATGTCGTGGCCGAATTGATGCAATGTGGTTTGCTTAAGTTCTTTCTGTGTACATTTATGCGAGCGCAACCGAGGCTACTGAATGTCTTGATTGCCTATTGGCACCCTGATGTAGAGGCCTTTATGCTAGAGGGGAAATCAGTGGTGCCCACCACCGAGGATATCTATTTTTTGACTGGCCTCTCAAGGAGAGGGGAACCAGTCAATTTCAGGACATTTCCACCGGGGCCGCTTAACATATCGGAACTGATAGCCCTGCACTGTGAGGCTGGGATGAACCGTTTGAGCTCCCAGGTGCCCATAAGTAAGATCACTGACCTATCGCTGCAAGCGATATTATTTCTTATTGGGCGGATTACCGATTCTGCAGCCTTGCATCAGGCGTCTTGCGCACAAATGAACTGTGCTATCCAGTGCTTGAATGCACAGATTTTTGACTAGAGTACCACACTATTTGAGTGTATGAAGAGGCAATTGACATATTGTCAACAACGGACACAGAGGAACTTCGGGTTTGGGACGATTTTGTGTTCATTTTTCTTTGAGAGAGTTCTGAGCTTTAGTCCTCAGGAAGTAGTACGAGGACATCGGGCCTCTTTTCCTGCTATATGTAGATGGGCAGTATTACTACCACAATAGGGTGGTGGAAGGACCAATGAGTCCTTCGATGATGACTTTTTTGCATGGCTGTCACGGCAGATCCCTATGATCGAGGATTATCCATATGCAGGGATAGACTTTTCTAAAGATCCTGAGATACTCGTGCCTCCTGGTGAGGAGCGAGGGGAGATGGGTAAGTCTCCACCTTTGTAGTTTTTTTTTGTTGTATATGTAATTTTTATGTTGTTTTTGTTATATATATCATTTTTTTTTATATGCCAGAGTATTTGACGAATATACGTTTGTTGCATGCAGATGTGGGACCAGTGCGACCTGTCGATTTTGCACAGAACAGGCGTCATCCTTGGCCAGAAGCTGCAGCTGCCGCGCTGGGGGACCATCAGTAGCAAGAAACCTCCCAGCCAGGGAGGATGAGAGGGTGCTTAGACGAGTTGAGCAGAACTTCACTGCACTCACTCGCACAGTCCCGATGGCAGAGATAGAGGACCTGTTGCCATCCATGCAACCTCATGTAGTGGGGGCACCTCGGACGTGGGTCTGATTGTTTAGGCATTTGGCCCATGCTGTGGACTATTATAACAGGGCCCATAGGCCCTGAACCTATTCAGACTTTTTTCATGCCACGAGCACTACTTGTATATATTTTTTGAGGGCATAAGCCCTATGACTCATTATTGGTCATATTTTTGAGGCGCTTGCATCCATCTATGTACTCTGGTTACTTTATGATGTTATATATGGTTTTTTTTATCTTTTGTGTCTTATGGATCACGTGTGAAAAAATGTATTTACATGCTTATGCCAATGTTCTTTCATATGTGTGCAAGATGCCAATCTAAAATTTGATTAGCTAGAGTATCTGTAATTTGGTTTAATCTCCTAGGAACATGAAAATATGTAATATAATCAAAGTTTCGTTCTAAGAGACGTACCCTAAGGAATCGTCGGTGTAAGGTTGGATCATGAACCCGGTATACTCTGTTTAGCTGTGACACAACCAGTTGAGCATCGAGATAGACCCGGAGATGAGAGATACCCAATGACAAGGCGTCACGAAGAAACTCAATAACTGCACTATATTCGGCGACATTATTTGTGGTGTCACCTAAGAATATACCTCCGGAAGATAACAACTAGCCCTAAGGTGTAAAGATTACCCAAGCTGCGGAGGCAAGCCTCCGAGTGTGCCGACTAGCACCGTCTGCATACCCAACAAACACCTCAGAATCACTTGACATCTGCCATATTGACGAAAGATAACACCAATGACACGTCCATAACACTTAAAAGAAACTAAAAAGTAATAGTAAAAAGACTATACATATGTTACAAAAACTTACCCACAATGACCTGCCTATGAGTAATACTTCTTGAGGTAGAGCCTATTTCTAGGCTCCGCCAAAGCATTCCCTTCAAAATCAACCAGACGATAAACGCCCTTTTTTAATACCTCTTTTATGATGAAAGGTCTGAACCACATGGGTTTGAATTTTCCTGCCCCCAGGGGGTCCTTATCTTGGTCATAGACCAGGACAAGGTCGCCTTCAGAGAAAATCCGAGGACAAACGAACCTATCATACTGAGACTTGACCTTATGTTTGTGAGCCTTGTTGGCCAGGGCAACATCACGATGCTTCTCATTGAGCTTCTCAAGGTGTACTAATCGTTCTTCAAGTGGAGAAGTGTCTGGAAATAATTGTACTGCCAATTTTAGAGATGTTATTTGACATTCGATGGGAAAGACTATCTCCAGCCCGTAAACAAGTTGAAAAGGTGAGAAACCGGTTGCAGTCTTAACAGATGTTCGGTAAGCCCATAATGTCGAGTATAACATCAAATGCCAATTTGACATGGTTGAGTTGATAGTTCGTTGTAGAATAGTCTTAAGTGTTTTGTTTACAGCTTCCACCTACCCATTGGTTTGGGGGTAGTAGGGTGATGAATGCTCTTTCCGTAACCCAATCTTTGATGTTAATTCGGTCATCATTTGGTTTTGAAAGTGACTTCCATGGTCAGCAAAAATCTCTCTCGGGATGCCGAACCTTGCTATGATCTGGTTGAATAAGAAGAGAGTTGAAGTCTCTCCATCATCTTTAAACATTGGCATAGCTTCGACCCACTTCGTGAAGTAGTCAACATCTACAATGATATAGCGGTGCTCCCTTACTGAAGGGGGGTTGCAAGTAGTGTAATCAATCCCCCACTTGGTGAAGGGACCAACTGTGATGACAGGAAACATGGGAGCGGGATGTGCCCTCATCTTCCGAGAGAATATTTGGCACGGATGGCACTTCTTAACCAATTCTATACAATATTTGATAAGCGTCGGCCAGAAGTAACCTGCTCATAGAATCTTCTGGGTTATTTCCAACCCAGACAAATGACCACCATAAGCTCCGATATGGCAATCGTTGAGCACGATGATTGCCTCCTCATGTGTGAGACATTGACGTAAGATGTAATCTACACCTCTCTGGTACAATGTATCATCGAGTATGAGATAATTCTTAGCCTGATGGCGTATATGTCGATGCTCATCACGAGAAGCAGAAGTGGGGCACTTCAAAGTATAGAGATAGATAAGTATATCTCTGTACCAGAGATCTGAAGATGTGATAAAAAACATATCTCCTTCGATAGGCAATTCTTCAGGCACAACATCACCTGACTCAACCGAAAGTTCCGAAATAAGCTCTGCAAAGACCAAAGACTTTTTGGATTTCATTGAAATGAAGTCTAAGTCAAATTCCTAGAGGATGACTATCCATCTACTGATTTTTCTACCCATAACCCGTCATGTCAACATGTACTGGAATGGATTCACGACAACAATGACGATGGTCTTACGAAACATAACATAATGACGGAACTGTTGAACGGCATGAACTGCCGCCAACACAAGTTTTTTGATGTGAGAATAATTGAGTTTCGGTCCTACGAGGCCTTGGCTCAGGTAATAGATCACATATTCTGAGAACAAATCATCTTCCTGAACTAAAACCATGCCAATGGTTGACTCTGCGGCAACCAGATATAATAATAAATACTTGTTATAGTTAGGTGGTCGTAGTAGAGGTGCAGTTGTGAGGGCGTGTTTTAATGCGTCAAAAGAGCATTGAGCGGCATCGTCCTAGTAAAAAGGAACGTCTTTCTTCAGTAAGCACATAAAGCCCTTGGTGATTTCGACATAGTTAGCGATGAAGCATCGTAAAAAGTTCGCCTTCCCTTGTAGACTTTGAAGTTGAAGAATTATGTGTGGGGGGGAAACTAGATGATTGCCTCCACCTTGAGAGGATCGACCATGATCCCTGTTGTTGATACGATGAAACCTAAAAAATGTCCTGACATTACGCAGAAGCTGTACTTGTTTGGATTCAAGCGAATCTGAAAGTAGCGATAGCGTTCGAAGATAAGTCTAAGGTGTGTGGGATGATCTGTTATCTTGCGAGATCATGATGCTAAATCATCCAGATAGGCCTCGAATTTATGCTTGAGATCGTGAAAGGCAAAAGACATGGCCCACTGGAATGTGGCTCCAACATTTTTAAGACCAAAAGGCATCTTACGATATGCGAATGTACCCCATGAACAAATGAATGTCATTTTGTGTTGGTCTTTGGGTTTGATTTGGATTTGATTATATCCCGAAAAACCATCCGTGAAAGAAAAGGCTTCACAACCAACACATTCATCAATGATCTGGTTGATGAATGGTGTTGGAAGATTATCTTTGGGACATGCCTTGTTCAAATCACGGAAATCGGTAAAAACTCGAATCATCCCTTGTTTTTTATTGACCGACACAGGGTTTGACACCCATTGAGTCAAATGGATAGGATAGATAAAACTTGCCTTTAGCAATTTCTCAACCTCAACCTTGACGGTTGTTGCTTTCTTGGGATTAACTGGGTGAAGCTTCTGTCGAACAGGCTTGGCATCAGGATCAGTTGTGATTTCATGTTCAACTATTTTTGGATCAACACCTGGAATTTCCTAATAAGACCAAGCAAAAATGTTGCGGAATTCTTTGAAAAGATCCATGTAGATTTGAATCTCTTCGGGGGAGCAATCCGCCCCGACGAAAACATTCTCCACGATGCCAGAGTTTTGGGAGATGTTGATTGGTATAGTTTCAACGATAGTTTCCATATTTCCCTCAGCATAAATTTCATGTGTAGCTAAGATATTAATAGGACACGACTGATCTCCCGTCATGGTCACGGTGAATTCTCCTGCTTCGATTCAGCTTAACTCTGGGAGAAAATATGATCTGTGATCAAGATCTTCCCAAGGTTTGTCCAGACTAGTCATTGCTTCGATTACTACTTCATCAAAAGGCAAGACTAAGTCTAATGAATCAATGTTAGCGAGAGAACCCTGAGCCCAAATAGGCTCTAGAAGTGAATCTAACTCTTGTGCAGGAGTCAGATCAGGGTTAGTTGAAGCTTGCTGGACTAAAGAGTACGCTACTTCAGAGGCAGACAAGGGCATGGACATGCCTGGGTTCCCTATCTCATCCATCATGGCCGATGGGGAAGGAAGTATCCACAGATCCTCGAAGTAAGTTATGCAGAACGACGAAACTTGAAAAATCTCAACCTTATGGTGATTGGATATAAATTTGATATCGCCATGAGGACGTGGGTAATCGAAGGTACCCATCAAGGATGGGCACAAACCAACTCCTATGTTGACGACACCTGGTTGAGGATTATCAATCATCGGGACCGTGGATGCCCCCAAAGCTAGGTCAGGTCTGGAGAAATACAATTGATCGATGGTCACTATCTGACCCTCGTGTGGAAACAACAAGACCCAGAAAACTGTAGCAACCACAGCTTGCATAGCATAAGTCCAACTCCATCCTAACAAGAGGTTATAGTCAAGGGGAGCATCGACTATCTCTACTTCGACACACATGGTCTTCCCTCCTAATTGCACGGGGAAACAAGGAACGATACCATGTGGTCAGAACGACTGACCGTCGAAAGCAGTGAGGACAGTAGGTGATGGAGACAAAATGGGCTGGCCAATGGCCTTCCAACATGCCAACGACATAACGCATGTCGAGGCACCCTCATCGACCACCGTGTGGAAAATATTCCATGTAAAATTTTTCGTGGGATAAGCCACTACTATTTGAAACGCTACATGGCAAGGCAAACGAGGTTTTAAGTCGGTTGTATCTAACATGATGGTACCCGGATTACAAGTCTCATTAGAGCCCAAAGTGGTTAACAAGGCTTTCCTCTGAGCAGGGTAGCTTTGGAGGACCTCCAAAGAAAACATTGCACAAGGGGTTTGTGATAAATCTTCCACCACAGAGTAGTTCTGGGCGGCCCTTGCGTTGGGGTTATGAGAAGATTTTTTAAATGCACCTTTTGGAATGTGTGTCATTGTTTCTCCCAACGTCTTCTCAATCTGTAGAGTAAGAGATAGGAGATCAACTTCTTTACCCTTGTCAGAAGCACTCAACTTACTATAATCATGCGCTCTAGTCGATATGAAAGAATCACCCCTAACCATATATACGTTCGTGGATGAGGGGTTGTTCGGAGGCGGACAGGTTTCTTGGCTGCCCCCTTCCGTGCTTGCAGAGGCTTGAGTTAGATTTTACCCATGTTGAAATGGATTAGTCAACACTGCCTGTTGTTGCTGTGTGACAAACTTTTGGGCCTTTGCAAGTCGAGGACATAGATGGGTCGGGTGGTCTTCCGTGCACAAGTTGCATGGATACCTCGCTTTCTGTTTTTCAGTATTGTCCCTGCCAGCATTATCGTTGGGTTTTTTGTCCCCCTTACCCTTCTTTCATTGTTTTTTCTTCCCTTCAGGCTGTTGTGTGGCCTTTGGGTTAGTTGACTGCACTGTGTGTACTTCCGACATTTTGGTAGGGGGAGCAGCCAAAGCAGTAGTTTGGTTGGCCGCTTTGTTTTGTATGGATAACTATTGCAACTGCTTTGTCAATTTCTCAGCGGGCTTGGTTTGTGCTGAACCGACAATACCATCGGCATGCGGTCTAGCTCTCTATCTAGTTTTATCCAGTATTGAACATGGTGCATCTAGCAAGATGTTGTATAATAAACTGGACTAAGAATAGATGAGCTCAAACTGTTGAGCCCTCATGATGGCGTCTTCTTCAGAGAAAACTCTGGATGTCACGATGTCTTTGGATAACTACGAGACCAAAGACTTAAGGAACCACTCAAGCAGGAATGCTGGTGGGACAGGTACTTTGATTAAACTCTTCCGGCGTCTCCATTCTCGGATGTGATCAGAGATATGGTCCGCTGTTGTCTATTCGAAATTGGCGAGCAGCTCTGTGCCAGCGTCGTATCTCACAGGTAACTGGAAATGGTTCAGGAAAGCCATATCCAGTTCACCAAAAGAAGAGTATCTTGAGCGATCGAGCTCAATGTACCATTTCGCGACACTCCCTATGAGAGTACGTTGAAACAATCGCAACTATACGGAGTCATCTTTCAATGAATTAGATGAGCACCAAATATGGAAGGTAGTCACATGATCACCTAGATCTTCATTAGGCTTGGCTTCAAACTTTGGAATGTTCGAAGGCAACTTCGTCGGCATAGGAGGCCAACGCGGATCGTGACAAATAGGGTCGTTCAACAACCTTGTCAAATCTGGCAAGTGTAAAGGTTCCAGGAACGATAGTTTAGGTTGTTGTTGATAACCTGGGAAAAAGGGACCTGGAGTTTGACTGGCACCAGGTTGCCAGGAAAAGTTTGGCTACCGGCCCAGATTCTAGTAGAAACCATGGCCCTAGATAGCGTAAGAATTTTGCATATGTGGAGACATCATCAACTGATTTCCCAAACATGACATAGATTGTTGGACATGCATTGTATTCGAAGGACTTTGGGAAGGATTACCCCATGCCGGTCACGTAGGGATAGGCATAGTAGTTTTTCCGGGGTTCCATTGATTGTGGAAAGAATTACCCCAGATCTGCATTTCGGAGGAGGGAACGGATCCTTGCCCTGAATTCCAAGGTCCTGCTAGGTTTTCCCCCTGTGTAGGAATAGTACCCTGCACAGGAGTAGATTGTCCAAAAATGGGGTTGCCCCCAGTCGGGAAAGTGGCTGACAAGAAGGTATTGTTACCAAATGTTCCATTCTAAGAAAATGGTGTCAAACCTACCGGCATACTATGCGAAGGTGGTCCTTGACTCCCTGCTCCAAATAAACTATTGTGTGTAGGTTGCCTGACAGATTGTTGATGTGAGCCATCGAGTGAAGGGGACGAAGGAGGGATATGACCTCCTCCGTAAGGAAAAGCATTAAAAGGGATAGGAGTGCCCCCCATGTGACCTTGCAGAGGAGCGCTAGAGCTCCCTGCCCCCAGACCCAAAGTCTGTAAAGTGGAGTAGGAAAGTACATCACTTGTACCCGAACTAGGCATCCCGTATGAGAACGGAGGGCTTGTCGCACTATGTGTGAAAGGGGTTGTGGCCGCCACCAAAGACGGGTTCGGACCACTGTGCGAAGTAGTTGTCGTCGAGACGATGGTGGCTCAGAACGACGATGGTAGGTTAGGAGATGACAACTCTCCTGTGGTGACAACCATGGTGGGAATTGAAGAATTCCTAGATGGAGTAACAACACTTGTTTCCATTGCTGTGTGCAACATTGTCTGGCGCTCATGAAATTGAATTGGTACAATAAAAGGTGCCAAGAAATCAGTGGTTGGGGTTTCAATTGGGCTAAGAGCGGTTGCTTCGAGGTCCAAAACAGTCGATTCCTATGAGAGTTGTTTAGGCATAATGGTTTGTAACCCGGTCGCTTCAAAAGATCCTTGTTGGTCTAGCTTTCGCCTTAATGGTGGCGGGGGTGGCTCCAGTGTAACCGGCGGCAGGACAAGAAGCCTTCGTGACCGGTGGAGCTCGGGATCCTCCACTATGTGAGAAGATCCAAGACACTCTAAAGGTAGTCTAAACGTTCAAAAGTAACACACACTAAAAAAGGCCCTAGAAGATAAGACAAGCAAACACTAAATTAATTGGAAGAACAGTTACAACAACCAACACTAGAGCAACTTACCGGTGCAAGTGCAACTCAAACACGGAAGCACCATCTAGGTATACTCTACAAAGCGTGGCCCAATGTATGTCCTAGGTACCGCGGTATACCCCCGCAATCACCTGTGTATGTCCCTAATTTTGATTGGCAACTAGGTTGCCAGCGCACGAACAGTCACCAGGAAGGTACAGTCGAAAGTCGGGTAGACCACAATGAGCAGGGTATCGAGCCCGAAACCTGTCAAGGGTATCGAGAGAAAATGTTCCAGAAGACAACTGAGGACCTATAATGGATTAGAGACCCACGAATCCCCATGGCAAATGCAAATGACGGAATCCCAAAACAAGCCCTCTATATGTGTTCTCCACTACGATTGGTCCAACTTTGAAGGGGTTAGCTCCGCTACTTTTCCGCACGTGACCTCGTGTTTATCCCCTGTGTTAGAGGGGGGTCCCAAATAACTTTCAAAACACTGGACTTAGACACTCCCTAACTCAGACACCAATGTTTGTTTTAAAAAAGGCATTGAAGAGTTTCCTCTCCAACCTAATCCAAGGCCCTAGTCCTGAACTAGTTTGTGAACCCTACAAACATAAAAGTCTAGTAGATTTTAAATTTAGCATTACTTTTATGGCTTTGTATTACATCAAGGGGTATGAGGGTGAAACTGATGATGTGTAAAAGACGAAAGCAAAAAATGAATGAAAAAATTGGAAACAAAACTTTTACTGAATGCAAAATTTCAGCAACTTTTCTAAAGAAATATTTTTAATTTTTTCTAAGATTTTGGACAGCAAACTCAAAGGAATTTCACTCGACTATGAGCTACTTATGATCTAAGTGAACTGCAAAAACTTATGAAATAAAATACTTTTCTCTAGCTAATGATGCAGAAACACACTCTTCAACCAAAGAAGAAAATGAAAAGAGATTTTTTTWTATATAAATACTAGTAAAGCAAGAAAGGGAAAATACCAACAAGCAAAAAACCAAGAAAAACAATTCTGGCCTAAATCGCAGATCGCAAAGAATCAGGTTAAAAATCACACACTTGCAATTTTATCTTAAAAACAATGACTCTCACACTTGTCTAAAAACCTTTAAAAATTCTTTTATTTTTATGAGAAAAAGTAAGCTAAGAGTAAAATTAATCCTAAGCTACTGACTGTTCAAACAGAGATTCAAAACACCTGAGAGGAATAATTCTTATCAAGGGAAAGGATGAATGCCTTACCCTTAACAAAAAGTATCATGTATGAGCACGTGACTGTTACTCAAACATCACGCGTGCGAACACGCACTGAACAGAGACAGAGGGCGTGTACACGCGGGCTGACCTTGTACAGGCCGCATGTATATCTAAACTCTAAGAAAAAATGAAAATAGACAGACCAAACTAGGAAGAGACCACTGATATTGATAACCAAGATCCCTTGAAGGCTTGGATACTCTTTCTAACATAAAAACAAATAATATAAGGAAAAATGATAAAGCAAAAACAATCTGAGATAGGACTGCTAGAAAACAAGACTCAGACATAATTCAAGAAAACCCCCTAAGAATGTGTGATTATGACAGGGAAGAGGATGTCTGCCTCTGAAGTCCTTTGAACTCTACACGCTACTGCTACCTCTACAACTAACATTCACACGTGGGCTATAAGAGGGTAGGGCACAGGTACATGCATGCAGACCTTGCGCATGCCACATGTACCTCTATGGGTCCCGAAAAACACAGTCAAGCAAAAGATGGAGAAAGATGGTATGGAAAACCAGACTCCCTACTATCTTAGACCTTACATAAACGAAAAGAAAAGACAGGCAAGAAAAACTAGTCTTTAAACTACCCAAAAACTAAAGAAAATTCCAGGAACCCTAGAGAGTCTCTCTAGTATGGTCGCCAATTCTGTTGTTGGGGAAAATCACCCTACGGACTAGCAAATAGAGTTCAGACTTTGCATGCAGATATGACCGCATAGAAATTACTTTCTACCTTCATCCCTAGATTTAATTCCCCCTTTCTTAGTAAATTCATGGAAAGATCAACCGACCTCGTTCCCGACATTTGATGTCGATCCTCCATTGTGATTGATTACTTGTTCACAATACTCCTTCCAAAGCTGACCTGCATCCAAGACAAGCAACAACTATGCATGCATACTACTTATATACTAATGGGTTAGAAATCAAAACATATACTGATCAAACTATAAACAGTTCATGAATTGGGACGGGAAAAGCATTCTCTTTATTACTTAGAATGAGTCAACTTACAAAAGTTGAGACCGACCACTGCTCCTCGAACCTAATCCTAGGCTCCTCTTCTTCTGTCCTTCAACTGCTTTGCTTTGAATCTCCTTTGGCATAAGGAAAGGCTAAAGGGTTGGGACAATGGGAATACGTAAATGGGCAGAGTTTCTTTGCTATATTTTTCCTGTCCTCAAATGGTACCCCTACCCCTTCTTTTATAGGCTAGAAGGAGCTAGGTATTTGGACGAACCCTTGGCCATGCATGGCCGGGAGTTTCATTTAACTCACCCATAGCTTTTTTTTTCTGTCGGAAACTTTCCTTTTTTCATGCTTTTTTCGGTCCACGCAGGCCGTTTTGGGTCAGCCAGCGTGTACACGCGTGTTGTAATGGGTTAGGGCGCATGGGCCTTTATACAAGAGGATTTTCAAAGAGTTGTTCAGTAGTGTTTTTGGAAAAGAAAGGATATGAGTTGGTATGATGCCAGGTAAGCATGTGTGGTGCAATTTAGGGTTATAACACATATTGAATAGTATTTTTTCATTCACCCGATTCATCCCTATGCAAATTTTCCATCAAGATTTTACGCTCTTCTGCACTTAGATCATAAATAATCTTATCGAGCTTCCTAATTTTTTGGTCTTGCAAGGCACATAGTAACCAATACATATTAATTCAACTTACATATAGTTCAACCATAATAATTTTGTATAGAATTTACATAGAACATGTATTTTTTGTTTTTATGGATGTGTCATCATTGTGTTAACCATAACTTTTCTTATTTGAACTCTTCTCACTCATATTTTTATCAATATACAACCTGTACCATTCAATACAGAAATTAATAAATATATTTTATAAATAAATCACACAATTTTCAGTGAAAAAAAATCATTGTAACTAGTGTGCTTTTTATATACAAAGCACTGGTGCGTTTATTACATAAAACACACAGAAACATAAAAACAGAACCAAATCCAACATATATTTCATCCTTTCAAGAAAAACAGAACATAAAAGCGCAAAGACTCAAACCAGGAAAAATGAATAAGAACCAAGTCACTTAGTAATGGGAAGATGACTTAACCAACCAGAAGAGTAAAATTTGATGAAGGCATGGGGAAAAAGAGAAGAGAGGCAGGGGATGCAGACCTAGGTTACAAAATTGGCACCAACTAGGGATAGCTCGTCCCTGTGAGGTGCTAAGAAATGTAGATTGGTGCCTTGATATTAGATAACTTCTCTTACCTTTCATCACTTGCCCTCATTTATGTTTGTCATCCCTACGTATTTGTTACTATCCCTCAGCCATGCATTTTATTGAATTAAAAACTAAAACTACACCCCAGTGCCTTGTTGGGATATGGAGTCTTTATTCACACACAACTAACTAATCAAAAGAAACAATAAAGGAAAGCATCTATGGTACAAGAGGGACCTTCCCCCATCCTCAAACAAAATAGTGTTTTAGGAAGCACCCATTTACTGGGCCTCCAAAGATCTTTGTATCATCTATATTGTGCAAGATGAACGTGTTGTTGTCCATAACTTCAATCACCTTAAAAGGGCCAAACCAGAGGTTGTTGAATTTACTGTGCTTAGACTTGTCATCCCTTCTGGCATCCCACCTCAAAACCAGGTCACCTTCCTGAAAAATTTCCTTCTTGGTTTTCTTATCAAAGGCTGATTTGATCTTGCTCTAGTATGCCTATGTTCTCTGATCAAGTGCCTCTCTTCTCTACTAAAATTCTATAATCTGGAAGATCCTTTGTTGGATGTCATTGGGCTCCTCAATATCCTCCTGCAAGAATTTCAGGACTGGTATACCAAGTTGAGTAAGAAAAACAATGTCTATGCCATAAACAATTTGGACTGGTGAGGTTCCTAGAGACTTCTTAGTGTTGATTATGTCAGCCCATAAGGCATTTTTGAGTTTAGAGTCCCAGGATTTCTTGCTTTCGGTTAACAAAGTTTTAATGATCCTGATGAGATTCTTGTTTGATGATTCTGCCGGGCCATTTCCCTGAGGGTAATAGGGTGTGGAATGTGTCAAGGAAATGTTGTGATTTCCATAGAAGTCAATCATGGATTTTTACTTGAATGCTTGGGAATTGTCAGTTACAAGCTTGCTGGGGCAACCAAATCTGGAAAAAATATTAATTTCCAGGAAATTCACGGTTACCTTGTCAGTGGCATTCCTAGTGGGCACAACCTCAATCCATTTGGTGAAGTAGTCGGTGGCAATGAGGATCCACTTGTGTTGTCCACTAGAGGATGGATTTATTTCTCCTATGAAGTCTAACCCCCATTGTTGAAACAGATTACTGCCTTTGATAGGTTTCGGGGGTAGTGATAGTAACTTTTGTTTCCCTACAAACATCTAACATTCATTGCAGGCTCTAATAGTGACAAACACATCAGAGAAAAGGGTGGGCCAATAGTATCATGCCCTCAGGATCTTGAGCTTTGTGGCCTTCCAATGCTGGTGCCCTCCACACACTCCTTTATGCATTTCTATTTTGACTTTTTTAGCTTCATCTCCATCAAGGCATTTTAACAGAATGCTAGCATGATCCCTCCAATACAAGCTCTAGTTTGAAATGCAAAATTTGATGGCTTTCAACTTGAGATACCTGGCCTTTGCCTTCTTCACATCTGGTGGACATTCAACATGTTGTAGAAAATAGATGATGTTTCTATACCAAGGTGAAGAGGAATATTTTTCAAATACTTGTAAGTTGTCTTGTCCAGGCTGTATGATGGGTCCATTTGATTGGGTGAAGATTTGATGCAACTCTGGCACCTTGTAGTTTGATTCTGATAGAAATTTGGCCAATCCTTTCCCCTTGATCAACTTGGTGGGATTTATGTGCAAATCATTCTCCAACAACTTGACAATCCATTTTCCTCTCTTCCCCTCACTGTCTGGCTGGACCAGAATCTCTTTGCCACTGTTACTAGGAACAAAGGTCGTTATGCTAGACTATAGCATGTAAAACTTGAAGGCCTTGAGTGCTTTGACCAACACATAAGCCTGCTTCTCTAATATATCATGCGTGAGCTCAGCATCTCGGAGGGCTCTATTGAAAAAGGTTATTGGATGCTCATTCGCTTCCTCATTTTTCTGCAGCAATACAACAACAATTGTTTCCTGTGAGGCAAAGGAAAATATGAATAACTCTTTGGTATAGTCAGGGCTTGAAAATACAGGTTCTTCGACTAAATCTTGCTTGATTGTTTGGAAAGATGATTTTTTCTCCGAGGACCATTTTATCACAACAACTTTCTTCAACATGTTAGTAATAGGCTTTAGAATTTCAACAAAATTTGGCACAAAATGTCTGAGGAAGTTTATTTTCCCAATAAAAGACTGGACAACCTTTTTGTTTCTAGGGATCTCGATTCGTTGAATGGCACAAACCCTCTTTGGATCAATTTTTATGCCTCCCGTTGATATGATGTGGCCCGAGAGATTTCCTTTTGGCATGGAAAAGTGAGACTTACTAGGATTGAGAGATATCCCATACCTCCTACATTTCTTGAAAACCTGCTCCAAATGTTGCAAATGTTCCTCATCAGACTTAGAGAAAATGGCAATGTCATCTAGGTATATGACCATAAATTTGTCTTTCTCCCCCACAAAATATATGTTCATGGCCCTCTGAAAAGTGGCCCATGCCTTCATGAGCCCAAAGGGCATCTTGTGATACATGAATGTTCTCCATGGGGTGGTGAATGTTGTCTTTTCTATGTCTTCCTCACAAACTACTATATGGTTATAACCAGAGTATCCATCCAACAAGGAAATTGTGTGTGCACCTACCACCCTCTGTAAAATATGATCCATCTTAGGGAGGGATAATTGTCCTTCAAATAACACTTGTTGATATTTATGAAATCAACACATAAGCGTATCTCCCCACTTTTCTTCCTTACAGGCACTAAGTTGGCCACCCAGTTTGAATACCTCAATGGTACAATAATCTTTGCATTCAACATTATTTTTATCTCTTTCTCAATTATGGACATTAACATGGGATTAAATTGTCTAATATTATGTCTGAATGGCTTGGATCTAGTTTTTAGAGGGATCTTGTGCCAGATGATGTCAGTATAAAATGTCTTCAAATATTCATAGGACCATGCAAAAGTATCAACAAACTTTTTAATGAGACTAACATACTTGTCTTTTTGTTCTTCAACCAATGCTTTGGACAACTTGATGATCTTGGGATTCTTAGTGGTCCCAATGTTGCACTCTGTCACCTCCTCTTCTTGATTCTTCATGGCAGTTCCTTTGTAAACATCATTGATGTCGAACAATATTTCCAATGGCACTAGTCCTCTCAGAATGTGATTGGTTTTCAGCTCCACAATATCATGAAAAACCACTATCTTCAACAGATGAGAAGATTTTTGATCTTATAGTTTCTCATTTTCATCTTCTTGACTTTGTTGATCAATTGAGATATTGGAGAATTCATCAATGGTGTGTAGAAATCTCTACAACTCTAAATCATCACTAAATACTTTCCGGTGCTTTATGTTGTCTGGTATGGTTGTTCTATGTTTGATTTCCACATGATATTTGATATTTGGGCCAATGGGAGGCCTGAACGTGCTGGCAGCTAAGGCCAGAGAATCAGCCTTCTGGTTATGTTCTCTGGGAATGAAATAAATGTTAAATGCTAGAAAGAAATTATCGATCATATCCCATACCTCGTTTCTATACTGCTTGAGCCTTTGTTTCTTAGTTTGATAGATATTCCTCACTTTATTGATGACCAACTCAGAATCATAAAAAAATGCTAAACAATCAATGGCCATGTCTTTGGCAGCCCTCAATCCCAATACCAGAGCTTCATATTCAGCTATATTGTTAGTAGTCTCAAACTCCATATTATAAGAGAGGGTTATTACTTCTTCTGGAGGGGAAATGAGTAGAATACCTGCACCAAATCCTTCTTTTGATGAAGAGCCATCGAAATGCATCTTCCACACCTTGTTTTGTTGACCAATCATTGGTTTCTCTCTGTGTTGGTTGACTGATATTTCAGGTTCATCATCATCTAAATGAAAAACAGACGAACCAATCCCATCCTTGACAACATAAATGGGGTGATTGCTTGGGTTCTGATGATCACTGACTATGTGGGCTAACCTTACCTCTCTGTATAGCCTCCTGTGCTCACCACCAAACACAGGAATGGTGGCATATGTGAGGTCCATTTGCAATGATCCTCCAACCTTCTTAGCCCAAATTTTGGATAAGATCATGCCAAACTTTGGGGGGATGTCAGCCACCACAATGTCCATCACTACACTCTTCATGGGTAATTTTGCTAGAGAAACCACCATATCCTTTATCAATCCTAGGAATTTTACTTTCTTAGAATCAAAAGAGTACATGTCTTGGTAAGTCTTGGTAATCTCCAGACCTAGTTCTTCCATAACAACTTTGGGCATGACAATGTGAGAGGCTCCTGAGTCCATAAGATAGTTGTGTAGGATCTTATCATGGACATTCAGAGATATATAGAAAGGAGGAGAAGCATCAGAGCCATCCTCAATGTGTGGACCCACAGTAATGGCCATGGTTTTCATCCTGTAGACTAATGACCTCAGAAGATACACTAGAAGGAGTTGGTTGCATAACTTTCATGATGGATTTCTTGAAAGGTTCGTTTTTTAACAATTCTATCAAAGGGACAAGAATCTTGATTTTTCTCAGCTCATGTTCCAGGTTGAAAGAGGTTGGTGACTTATCAGCTTCCTTTGTTTTAGGGGCAAGATTTTTTTATAGTGGAGATGACTGAGTTTTAGATGGCATACCTTTATTTGGATTTGGCTTGGGAGGAGCTTCTACTTGTTTTCTTTGATCAGAGGTAGTGGCTTTGGAAGCTCCATTTCTCATCCTCAAATCATATTTCTTCTTGGTTTGACCTTGAATAAATCCCTCCTCCCCTATCTGATCATCAAATTGATTTGATAATTGAGCTACCTCATATTCTTGATGTGTTAAATGACTGGTAAAATAATCCGTCTCATTGAAAAGCACAGAAGTATCATCCACAACATCATTGTCTGCATCTATATCCTCAATCTGATTGTTTTGGAAAGGGGGCACTACCCTTTGATCATCAACATTTCTCCTTTCTCTCTACATTACTTGAGGAGCGTCATTAGGCCTTCTGAATTGGTTCTGATTTCTATTACCAGCCCCTTGAAAAGTTTTGTTTGGTTGTTTGGATTCCCATTTTAGCTTATCTATCTCAGAAGTTAGATCCTTCAAATTCTTAGTCATCTCCTCAAGTTTGGGATCAGATGTAGTTGGGTTAGATGAGGCAGGGGCATCCTCTCTCTATTTTTTCTTCTCTTTATCAGACCTAGTCTTCAATATGTCTGATGCCAAAATATTAGATTCAACCTCAATGGTTGCTTCATGCATGGACAACAATGTGGTTGACCTTCTCTCTCTTAGGAGGAGGGAGAATTATTCATCAAATGAATTATCATAAGTAATCTTGGCATAGGCCTTAGTTGGTTTGATTTCATCTAGGATTCTACCATATATTTTATTGAATCTCTTGGTGAAGTCCGAAATAGATTCACCATTCTTTCTCTTTAGAGCCCCAAATTCAATGATGTAATATAGATAATCTCTCCTATCTCCCCATTTCTTTATGAAAGCTTCGTCCAATGCCTCAATATCGACAAAGGAGGTTGGAGGAAGACTCCTGAACCATTTTCTGACCTCCCCATCCAAACTCTGTACAAACAACCTCATCCAC
Source organism: Picea engelmannii (assembly GCA_009831015.1). Lineage (NCBI taxonomy): Eukaryota > Viridiplantae > Streptophyta > Pinopsida > Pinales > Pinaceae > Picea > Picea engelmannii. The sequence goes on along the minus strand of ML777325.1, from coordinate 1,435,077 downwards.
ACATCTGAATAATCAATGTTAAAGTTGTCTGCAAAGCTGTAAAAGGCTGCCAGATGTTCTTCAACAGTTATTTCACCTTCCCCATTATATCTTGGTAGGTATTTCATGTAATTTGTGGTTGGGAGTGCATGTAAAAATACAAGTATCACTAAGGGTGCATATATGTGATGCAGGAGCATCACCCACAACAAGCAAGCATGGGATAAGTGCAAACGCATTTTGGCACATGATGAATTATTTGAAATGTTTTGAAGTTGATACACCAAACATAAGTGAAATAGTTAAGAAAGGGTGTACTTTCAAATTGTAAACAGATCTTGAGCAATCCGCTCTCATCTGTAGTAGGTAGAAACATTTATGGGTAGTAAATGTAAGTAGGTAGCTTTGAATTGCAGATTTGAATTGCAGATTAGACAGTTTTAGGAACGGAGGGAAAACTGACTATAGACACCCTCATCTTGTATCATTTGTAACATTAGCATGATCAATCAAGCATAGAGCACAAAGAGGAGAAGAAGCAGAGAACTATATTTGAAAACACCCACGTACAGAAGTCTTGAATTAATACATGAAGATTTGATTCAGACTTATGGTGTTGTGATATTCTCTGTGTATGTATGTTGAATGCTATGCTTATAGCCACTTTACTCTTTCTGTTATGCATTTGCTGTTACGCTATGTATGAATGATTTCTTGTTGAATGTTTGAAATCTGAGAGAGAGAGTAAGGAATGAGTTTCAATTGTTTCTCAACCTGAGTGAGTAAAATTCCTGCAAGGAGTGCAGTGCAGTTTGTCCATAAGGAGTGCATTGACAAGGGTTTAGAGTTTTTATCTCTGAAAGCTCAGGAGTGATAACATTGTTCTCATTCTCGTAGAAGTGCAAGTTAAGCACAGGTTCTGTGCAAGGTGTACATAGGCCGAGTGAAGTCTCAGAGTTATAATCTGAGTGAAATTGTTGAAGGACTGTTGTCGCACGAAGTGCACAGAGTCGAAAAGGTTCAAATACTAGAGCATATTTGAAGAAGTGCCACAAGGAGTGCGCGCAGGAGTTATCCCTAGAGTACTTGAGGATTTTCAAGAAAGCTCAGGAGGGATAGAGTCTTCGAAGTTGTCGAAGAGAAGCTAAGAGGGCTAGTGCCTTGAAGTGTTGAACGGAGGTGTAGCGAAGTTGTTTTGCAGGTGGACACGTTTCTTGAAGGAATACCTTGTTCATTTCGCAGGAGTTGTCAAGGAGACATTGGACGGTCAAAATTCTCCGAGGAGAATTTGCGAAGTTCTGAGAGCCGTCAGATCGTTCAGAGGAGCAGGGAAGTTACGGCAAGTATTCTTCAAGTGCAAGCTCAGGAGAGATTGGACCGTAGGATCCAAGTCGACAGGAGTCATTGGATCACTCGTGAATTCTCACTTCGGGGATTCGCAAGTTGAAGGATCAAAAATCTTGCAACAAGATTCGCGAAATCGTGAAGTGCGAAGTCCCGACAGGGCGAGAAGTTCCATTGTGGGGCAAGCATTAATAATGTGTCAAAATTCGCCATTTCGGCATTTCGGAGGATAGGAGCTTGAGATATCTGTTCCGAGATTCCCGAAATCGCGAGATGCGATATAAGTACGGAGAAAGGACGTCGTCAACCGTTTCGGCGGATCGGCATTTCGGGTTTGCACAGTTGGAGAGTCGAGACTTTTGTCGCGAAATTCCCGAAGTCGTGAGTTATGATAAGGAGTATCGAGGAGTTCGGGATCTTGACACTTCGGGTGTTGGGATACAAAGGAGGCAGCACTTGGGGAGCGAAGTCATGAAGTGTCGAAGCAAGGTATGAGGTACATGTGGAAGAACCACAAGGTGGGCCCGTGTGATAGACAGGCGGACACGTGTCACCAGGAGGAAAGGAATCAACACTTTGTTGACTTCTCGCGTCTTGGGGATTCATGGGATAAGAGCACGGGAACTCGACGCTACAAATCGCGAAGTGGCGAGTTGTGAGAAGTACGAAGGGAAGGTCAACCCTCGTTGACTTTCAAGTCTCAGAGGTTCACATGGAAAACGCACGGAGGCTCAACCCTTCGACTTGCGAAGTCACGAAGTCGCGACGAGAGCTAGCACTTAGCCTAGCCAGTGGTCACGCGCAGAGGGCGTCGACAAAAGGGAGCTATACCCATTTCAGGATCTCGGGTATCATGAGATTGGGAAGGAAGAGTCAGGAGTTTAGACTCGCGAACCCGTGAGATTGCGAGTTGCGACAAGCACCTTTGGGATTGGGCCTTGGTTATATCACTGTAGTCGCTTGGAGGAGGTGGAGCTCGTGCCTAGTGTTGTTCGCACAGGGGAGCTTCCCGAAGGACCTGTGGACCGATAATTTGTGATTCTAGCAGGGAATCGAAAGAGTCGATCCGGCTCAAAGGAGATAAAGAACGATCATGTAGTGGACCTTGACCCGAGGGTCAATAGAGGGTTGGGGGTCTGCATCAATTTGGCAGCAATAATGGCATCCATCATGTTAACAGCCATGGCTTGAAAAATTGGAATCTGCAAATTTATGGGGGATACAGAATTGGATGCAGGACTGAATGTTGAAGTGGAATCAGGAGTAGGAGATGTCTGAGCCCCGTTGGAATTATGATTCTCAAGGCTAGAAAATTCAAGATGCTTGTGATGATGGTTTGAAGTATTCTCTTGGTGTGCAGGTTTTCCCTTGAGGGGGGAAGTGTATCTCTGAGCTACAATATATTTCCTTAGTTACCTTTCTAGCTCAAATCCTACTGTGTTATTCTCAGGGTTACAATTAGCCTTCTTGGCTTCGCTGTTTTCAGATTTGGATCTGTTGAATCCCTTTCTAGGTGCCATTATTTCTTCTTAAGGTTTTACTCAGTGAAGTTGCCAGGTGAAAGATGGCAGTCTGTCTGTGTCTGGTATTTGTTCACCATCAAAGGTCAGAGCTAACCAATGTTGTTCTCCCAGGGAAATATATTTCGTTACTCTGTTCCCCATCAATGGCGCCAGAAGATGTTGGTCCTAAGGTCTGCACCTGACTGCTAAAGAGCAAAGCTAGGCCACCTATCAGTTTAGAATGCTTTCTTCTTTTAACTTTTTGTTGGTTGGTCAGAGGGTTATTTTATCAAGAAAAAGGCAAGGTTGGGTTGGCAGAACAATATGGATGAGGGCCCTCCTTGGCTAATGGCACACTAATGATAGATCAGTGAAATAATATAAAACAGAGAGAAACAACAAACTACTCAATGAATAATCTGCTGCAAGAAGTTCAATACTTAAAATATCATTTCAAGACATCAAACATATATCAAAACACAGTAACTCCCACTGGTTGCAGAAAACAAATCTTCACCAAAGCATTAGTTGTTTTACAGGTTGCATATCAGTAAAAATAAGTCATACAATAGATGAAAGGAAATGAAATGTACATTGCACAAATAAAAAATTGTATTCAAGATAAGAATGAAAACACATGAGGAGTTGAATGAAACATTGTCATCAAGAGTATGTTCACTAGGTAGAGATATTTAATCCATGCATAAAACGAGTCTAACTAGTATGTTGTATTGATATTCTTTCCTCAAAAATTTGACCCTTACAATATCCAAAAACTCACTATTTAAAAGAGTTCAAGAGGCTCTCATCCTTAGGGGACTGAGACCTCGATCTAGGGAGATTTTCATAAAGAAAAATATTAACTTCACTAAGATACCAAAATTAAACAACAAGAGTGGTTCTTATCACACACAGAAGTCCACTCTTGCATCTAATCTAGGAAAATGTTGGACCTAATCAAATAACAACTACTATTGTCTCTGCGATAGAACTGATGCATGTGCTGGAGGAACTGAGTGGCTAAAAATAGGCCTCAGAGTGACAGAGAAGAGCTCTGTGTTGAACAACGACATGTCTACGAGCTGTTGGAGTGCTTGATTTTTTCAGAAGCCAAGCGCACTCTTTACTGACCCCGTCAGCTGCCATCTGTATCTGTGAAATGCTTTCGCTGGAATGGTTGTCGGCCCATCAGACATGAGGGGATACGTGGAGGTGAGAATCCAATCGGGAGACGGGATGAATGGACGTGAGGGTAAATGACGTGTAGTGAGGGATACAAGTGGCGCATAGGGAGAGGAAGAGTATATAGGTTGGGAAGTGAGTGAAGAACAGGTGGCGAAAGGTGAGAGAGGGTAGTATTGAGAAACAACCCAGGAGGAACTCGGAGGGGGGTGCAGGCGATAAGCAGATTAGAGAGGGAGGGTCTGAGTTCTTGAGGAGCCACCACGTTAGGTAGGGCCCACGGTGGGAAAACCACTTGCTTGGACCCCCCCCCCCACCATTAAAGGTAGAATGGTCGGGGGGCGTCCGAGCTGTGACAAGGACCGTTGATCTGGAGAGGTGGGTCATCGCCAATGGAGATCAGCATGGGGTTTAACAGAGTACAAGTGTCGGGTGGTGAGAGGAGCGAGAGTAGTGAGTGGGATGAGGGGAGATGACGTGTGAGGTGACACGGTCATCTGACGTCATTCAAGCACGTGATTTTGGGAGTTGTTGAGGGTGGTTTGGATCTAGACTGCCTTTGGGCCCGCAACCCCCCACAAGCTACCACGTACCCTTCCAACGAAACCATGGTTTAAATAGCAGGACTGCTTTGGAAAATTAGCGTCCGGGCAGTTTGCTTCCCCACAGTGAACTATAGTCATCGATATGATTACGATCCGAGATCTAGGTGACATTTACCTGTTGCAAGGATCGACGGTTCTCGTTGACCTGGGATCAATGGTCCAGATTCACTTTGGAGTTTCGTGCTTTGGGTGTTTTGAATATGAAACATGAAACATCTCCCGGAGGAAAACGCTCGAAGTGGATGATCTTCTTACACGTGTCTCCGTTGATGTATGGTCGTGATTTGTTCCAGGTTTTCGGCACTTCAGGCTTCGGGTGTTTCAAATGTTTGTGCTTGGAAAAATCCCGAAGTGAAAATCACCGAAGTAAATGATCTGTCGCCACGTGTCATGATCGATGAATGGTCCAGATTTGATTTGGGACTTCAGGATTTCAGGCTTCGGGTCTTCAGAAATTTGTGGATGTGAAGTATGCCAATCTCCCGAAGGGAAATTGCCGAAGTGATTAGCTAGCACTCATCACTAATTAACTCAAGCTTAAGCCGTGTTAAATACTTCGGGGGTTCGGGACTTTTGATGACTCTTGGTGTTAAACTCCACACAATTCTGCACCCCCGCATGGACAACAGTCGTTGATATGATTTTCTAGGTGGATCTTTACCGTTGAAAATTACCCTATTCATTTCAGCAATCCTGGCCCGAAAATGACCATTCTAGATGGTTGCGTTTGTCAACGGGTGTTTCCTGCATATATAAAAAGGCTTGGTCGACTTGTGGTGAGATGGATCAATGGAAAATATGATGACAAGTAATTTGAACCAAATCCAACATATATTTCATCCTTTCAAGAAAAATAGAACAGAAACATGCAAAGACTCAAACCAGGAAAAATGAATAAGAACCAAGTCACTTAGTAACGGGAAGATGACTTAACCAACCAGAAGAGTAAAATTTGATGACAGCATAGGGAAAAAGAGAAAAGAGGCAGGGGATGCAGACCTAGGTTACAACATAATGAATAAATTTTTAGTATTTAAATGACTTTATGAAATTCGATTCCCGCTCTTTTTTTAATTGTTTAAAAAAATCGCGCTTTTTTTCTTAACTTTTTCTACACTACAATGCATTCATGTAAGACGCAATGGTTCCCTCCACATTATATAATTGCAACCATTTTCCTCTTCTTGTTTTTAGTTTCTTCTAATATTTTCAGTTTCTTCTAATATTTCCTTGCACGATAAACCAAATCTTATATGTTTTTTAAATTTTAGACAATATTGATTTTCAAGAGTTAGAAACATTATTAAATAGGAACTTTATTAAATGGGATAATTTGGAATAACACACAAAAACAATTTTGTATGTCTAACCACTTGTTATTTGTATGGATATTAATGTCTAAAATGTTTCAACAACCCCTTCAAAGTATCTTGAAATCATCCCTATGTAGGAAAATGGTAGTTTTGAGATTTTCAATATTGTTTATTCTGTATTTGAAGATGTTCAAATATATATAATTTAATTTAAGTGAATGTATCTAGTTTAAATAAATGTTTTTTTTTACAGTTTGTAACTTACAATCCCTTTATATTTAAAAGGATTACAGGTTCAAACACTTAAATTTAAATGAAAATTATATAACATTCCTCCACATTATTTTATTGGATGTTTATGTTAATCAAATATTCATTTTACATTATTTTATTGGATGTCTATATTAATTAAATATTCATTTATATGTGTTTCATTATTTTATTTGATGTGTTTTATTATTTTATTTTATTTAATATTTTTGTTGAAAAAAATAAACATTGTTAAGATAAGAATAAATTCTCACAAGTTCCAAGTGAAACTGGGTTTTGGTCAATTTCCATAGGATGAAAGAGTGTCACCTTTGTGACACTAATAAGGTTGAATATGAAAGGTTGAAGGTTGAAGGTTGAAGATTGTCCAACCTATACTCATATTAGATCTCATTTTCAAAATATTTGTCACACTACCAACCTTCCTAACCTCTTAACTCAACAAAAGTATGTTCCTAACCTCTTAACTGAACAAAAGTATGGTGATGTTGGAAAGCTTCTCTTAATGTTTTTCAAGCACAAAAACAAAAATTCTAATGAATAGCAAGTAATCACTTACCCTCTTAAAGTCCTATAAGTGGATATGTATTTTATTATTTTATTTTATTTAATATTTTTGTTGATTTATATTTATATATTCAAATTATTTTATTTTATTTAATATATTTGTTGATTTATATTTATATATTCAAATTTGTAATATTATGTATGGAAATATGTTAATTTTATTATAATAACAATAATAATTAATTTAAATTTAATTTAAATAATTACGTTCAAAGGCGTATACCTATTGGAGATGGGCACAATTAATCAACTTTTAATCTAAAATTCTAATCTAATGGAGATGGGCACAATTAATCAACTTTTAATCTAAAATTCTAAT
>ML777325.1:1374801-1400201 GCA_009831015.1 Picea engelmannii | reverse complement strand
GACTTGTGATTTCCCGAAACCCGATGGCTTATTGTCGTTGACTTGTTGACGGTCAGCTCCTTGGTGCATAGTATGCCACCTGTCTTCCACTATCGAAAAATGCCCCCGATATCGGGAAATCGGGCATCGGGATATCGGGATTTTTGTTGCTATGTGCTCGGGACTTTTAGTTCCGCGACCCCCGACTCTGTGGGATCTCTCGCCACGTGCCTCTGGATCGGACGACCCGTATTCAGCCTTTAAAGAAAAGAGACTTCTCTGTTGCTAAATGCCGAGTAGATGGGCAACTCCGACACCCCGATGATCGTTGATTTTCTTTGCGGACGGATCTCGTCCGTCAATAGAAAGACTTAGCACGCTCGCTTGATTTGATACTTGGAGGAAAACAAGAATTCTCCCGAGCTGCGCTTGAGCACTGCGTGCAACTTGCATACCCGCGTGCTTCTCGGACCAGGGACAAGATTTACCCCCCGAACCAGAAATATCGCTAACACCTAGTATAGAAGTTTCCCTACATTGACCAATCGATAAAGTTGTATGTCCTATTGGAAAGTGTTCTTCATCTTTGTGTCCATGATTTGGTCCACTAAAGGTTGATCAATGCAATCAGGTTTGAGCTATTTAGTGGACAACTTCTTAGAAACCTTCGAGGTGTCCAAAAATCAAAACAAAAATCAAACAATCAAAGAAAATACAAAAGAAGGCATTCAAAGAGCAAGGAAAACACACCACATGATGTTATTTTTAGATAGTTCCTAGTAGAGAGGATTAGATTGACCACTTGGCATGGTGTCTCCCCATAGAGAGACTCGCCTTAAACATATAGGACATATTCTTATGATTTAGTCACATTGTAATTAATCTAACAACTTCATGAAATTCCTCAAGGTTGCTTTCAACGGAGCATAACTCATGTTGTTAAGAATTTAATGTTCTCACCAAATGTTGCTCATGTGATGTATATTTGAAGAAACAACAATGCAGTGTACTTGAAAACATGAGGATCAATATGATCTAATATAATCAATCCACATGAAATTCAATAGAGTATCAATAAATTTTATAGTGAAATCGAGTATCAAGACTCCTTACCAACATTGAAAAGTAAAATTTCATAAAACTTGAAGAATAGAGATTAAATTACCCTTTGTTTTTATTGGCAATTGGCAAATGTTGCACAAATAATCAAAATGAAAACCTCTTTTATTTTTATTTATTAATATTTTTCTTTTTATTTTACATATTGAAATCAAAATGCATTAAGATGATGATTATCTTGGTGTTCCAAACTTTGTGGATTCTATAGCTTTAATACCACCCATGAAGTAATTCAAGACCTACATAATGAGGTATTTGACACAAGTCAAGCGATCTTAGAATTAGAAGTATATTCTACAAGAAAACACAATGAACATCATTAAACCAATTCATACTCTTCAATAAATAACTGCAACACAAAACTCTCAAGTTCCTAAAATAAAACGGACACATCTACAAGAGTAATGAATTTAAAAAATCTCACCTCCATAGCTTTTTTCTAAATAAATTTTGTGTTTCTCTACTTTATGATTTCATGATGTACTTCACCCACATGATATTATTACTTGATCCATTCAATATGGAATCTACCATGTTAATAACTAGTACCATGATTTTGCTTATTTTCCATAGGGAACTCTTTATAGATTACTCTACAAATCAAGAAGTATCGCCCCCAAAATTAATCACCATTATGCACAAGTCTACCACCTTCTCATAACCTTCCCATACCTTTGGTAGATAAGCTATTTCTCCACCCACATCAATGCTAGGAAAACCAATTATAAATATATCATTAGTGAACCTGTAAGCAATAGCAACTAAAGTGGGTGTAAAACCAATTTTTTGCAATATTTTCACCTAATACTTAATTTCCACAGTCTTTTTATCAACATTTCTAGATTGTACAAATGTTACAGTTCTAAATTTCCTTCTAATAAGCTACATGTTTATATCAATATATGCATCTTCTAGGATCTATTGTCTATGTCTCTCACAATACCCTCATGTAGTTATTGCCTTCTCTTCACCACTTGACCTTCATAGTGAACATGCATGTAGATTGACATCAAATATGATGCCTCATCTATAGAGCTTTGAGTATCTTATGTTCCATTGTCGAAAAATGAACAATAGTGCAAGAATTAAGCTCCAACTTTGAAATGTCACTATAAGTATCTACTATATATGATGGTTTGGAGTTGTGGGGAGTTCATCCTCAATGACCTTATTTTTCAGTCTCCTGTAAAATTTAAATAAATGAGATTGACTACAAAAAAATTCAAATTTCTCGACACTTTACAAACGGTAATAATATTTTTTTCAAGAAGAAGGCATTTTTCTACCAGTAGCTTAAGTGTGCTATAATTTATATCAATAGAATATAAATATCGGGCTATAAGATATAGGAAACTATAGAAATAAGGGGGTAATTATGTAAATACAAAATGCACCAACTTCAAGCATGCAAAACAATAGCAAGAAAAGGAGAAGTTGGAACATCTAAATGGATCAATACACTGTAGACATCTAGAAGAGTGAATTGTTTGAATCTTTTCAGAGCTGCACAACAAATCGGTTTCCAAAACCATTAGAAAACTTGCTTCTTTAATTGTGGCCCTATCCCAAAATAATTTTGAAAGTTGGAATCTTTCAAGTTGAGTTGAATGAAATAAAAGGATGTTATCAATTACTAATTTTTCTTTCTATTTGACTATTCATCTTTTATATCATCGTACTAAGTCTTAATCATCCAAGGTGATAATCAAATGTGGAGAGAAATTGAGATTGGGTAGTGGAGTCTAGAGAGATTGTTGTATATGTGAAAGAAGAGAGAAATGTATTGCATCTCTGGAAGTGCATATCACTTCCATTCATAGATAGTGTGCAATGCAATGTCTCACCCCATCTCCTCCCATGCTAAAATACATAGTATGTATGTTTTTTCCCTCTTTCTCTATGCCTCCATGCAATGTGATGTGAGAGGGAAATAAAATTGACCTAATTTCCCAGTTTTGAGAGTTTTTTGTAGAAGGCAAAGAAATTTTCTATCACATAGTTCCTTCATGTAATAGTAGTGCTATGTAAATTCCAACTCCATCCTTTTAGAACCTTCGAAAACGCAGGTGTGTGATGCAAAATCGTTGTTTCGTCTTTCCTTCAATATATTGCTTTGTTGATAGTTTTCTTTTTCTTCTAGTGTGTTTAATCTCGTAGGCAAATTCACAAAGAAATTCCAACCATCTTTCTTTCCTGACATTTAAGTTTGTTCAAACAAATAAATACTTCAAGTTGTTAAGAGCAATTTCGAATTCAAATATATTTCTCATTAAGTATCACCGCCACATTTTCAGAGAATGCATGACTACAACAAGTTCGTAACATAGATTTTCTCATATTCTTTTGATTTATGTGACTCAACATACTACATAATTTTCTTGCAAGAGAATCACACAACTTCCTTCAATGCATGCATTAGTGCACACAACAAAAACATTGTCTAGGCCTGCAATTTTCATGATTGGTGACTTGTGAGAATCTTTTTTAGTTGCTAAAAGGTTTCCTCACAATCCTAGGGCCATTTAAACTTCAACTCTTTCTTTTGAAAATCAGTAATTGGGTATGCAATTTTGGAAAGTACCTCTATAAATCTCTAGTAATAACCAGCAATAATCGGGAATATCTCTTTTCCATTACATTTCTTGAAGTGGGTAGTTCCTTGAACATAATGTGACCCAAATAATGAATTTGCTTCTAATAAAAGTCGCACTTGCTTAGTTTTGTATACAAATTATGCTCTCTCAATACTTGTAAACCATCCTTGGGTGATTATCATGTTCTTATTCCACTACCCTTGAATTTCCATCTTCACAAATGCAATCAAAAGTCTTGTCATAGAAATTAAGTTTAAATCGATGTGCTTCCAACCAATGCATGATAATGAGGGCATCATAAGAACCAAGTGGGGAAATATTCAAATTTTCATGTGAAAGGAGTCCATTAAACTCCTATGGATAAGTCTCCCCCATTTCACTAATCTTTCTCTTGGTTCGTGTGGCTAGCTAGACTATCCATGTTTTACCATGCTTTCACTTCTTAAGAGCACAAGTTGAAACAACTTCAGGAGTAACATAATTGTGATTAGTTCTTGAATCAATTAGAATTGAAATGGATTGCTTAACAATCTTACAATCAACTTCAACCATTGTTGATTATCCATCTACTTGGCAATCTTCTAATGCAACATAAATTTGAGGAATAGATCATGCACATGGTAGTGGCATCCTAAATGTTATGAACATTCACAGTGTTGTCATTTTGATGAGGGTAATTTTTATACATGTATTCTCCACATCCCCAACATTGAATGTGTTGCCTTGGCCTCTTTTCCAAAAATTCCATAGGCTTGTTCCCACTTCAAGTCAGTTGATTTTGTTGGAATGTCCTTGGTTGTTTTTTAAAGTGAGGAGGCTTGAACCCTTTCTTCCTTTGGTAAAGCTTCACTCTTTTCTTATCCTTCCATGTCTTTTGGAATTCTGGTTTTCTTTTGTTCTAATCATTGCAGTACTTACCCTTTCTAAATTCCTCTTCAAGTGTCTAAGGCTCGTCAAATTCAATTATGTCCCTATAGGATTGAAGAAATCCACTTAAGAAACATAGAATTTTACCTTATCATCTCCAATATATTTGACATACCTCAAAATTTCCAAGAATTTATTTACATATTCATTCATGGTCATTTACCTAAATTTCAGCTCATGGAATTCACACACTTTACCTTGATAATAATGACTAGAGAGGTATTGCTATTGGTGTGGCCATTACAACCCCCTTTCATTTTTCTTTTATAAGTGAAAGGAAAGGACCGCCTCCTAAAATTTGAACTCTAATGCATAATCCTCTACTACTATAAGCTTAATGATTATTCTTTACCTACTTTGAGAAAGTTGGGGGTTTGGATCTTTATTGACGATTGTCTTTGATGGAGGTTTGTTAATAGTTTTAATCTTATACTTTCAAATGTTCTTCATAATGCTTTTTGACTTATAATGCTTCGTGGATATTTGTATCATGAAATTGACCAGTTATTTGTATGATGTATGCTTCTTATTTATTTTTTATTTTTTTAAATGCATTATTCTCAAAGTTCCAAAAGTGTATATTTTATTATTTATTTTCAAGCCAGGATATTCTATTCTATTTCTTATTTTTTATTTATTCCATTTTGTTTTGTTTTATTCATTTTTAATTTTATTTTTTATTATAATTCCATTCCCCAAAAAAAATTCCATTGGGCTTCACGTATAGGGCTTTACTATTCGGGATTTCCCCCTTAGAACATGCTTACCGCATTTTCTGAAATCCCATCATTTTCGAATACTCCCCCTCCTAAGAATTATTTTATTATATTTTGGGACTGAACCTCATTGGAGCTCACCTATCAGAATTCACCTCATTGTACATGAGCCTTCCCAACCATCAGGCTTCGACCTATCGGATTCCTCACCTATCACCTATCGAGCTTAAGCTATCGGGCTTCACGATTTCATTTTAATTTTTCTTAAGTCCGACCATCGGGAACCTGATCGTCAAGAATGAACCTTCGGACATGAGCTTTCCCAAGGAATTCACGTCAGTAAATGTCTGAATTTACCAGCACTTACTATTCATCAATTTTTCGGAGTTTGACCACCATGTTGGGTTTTCCACACATGGGTATTTTTCAGGATGGGCCGAATTTACCAACACTTACCGTCTGTTAATTTTTGGATTCCAACCATTGGGTTGGGTTTTCCACACACTCATTTTTTGAGATGGGATATTTAATTATTTTTATTCGGATTCCGGATTATTATTTTATTTTTTTCATGTACATGATTATTTTATTTTATTTCTTTTTTTTCCATTTTCCCTCTAGTTTCTAGGTTAAAATATCTACAAGGACCCCAAATTTCTATGCCCTCCTCTAGTTCCAAATACAAACTAGGGGGGATATAAACCATTAAAAATCACCTCTCACATTGCATGCATGTGGGATAATTATTTAGACTTTGAGATTGACGGTTGAGATTGACCCCACGTTGAGATCGATGGCCACTGAGCGTTGATTTCAAACAATCATATCTTGAGCTTTGGAAATCCAAATCAGGATCAGGATATCTCGTTATAAATATATCGAAGAGGAGAATAGGTTAGAATATGAATTTGAGCCAGATTGACAACAGAAATGCCAAAAACAACCAGGAAGAAGGGAAGCACGAATTTTAATGAAAGAGGGATTATGAATTGTTCAGCGGGACATCTCGAGCTCTCGACAATAAAATCAGGCATGGGATGGATCGTTGGAAAGATGAAGCAAACAAGAAGAATATGGAAGAATAGAATTCATCATATTGACACCAGAAGCACCAAGAAAAAATCGAGGAACAAAAGAGGATACAACTGAGCAGAGTCAATGATATTTCCAATAAATACCACTCATGAACAACCTACAGAGCGAGACTGACTACTGAGGAGTCTTTTTAAATTTTGTTGATAATGCTTGCATATTCATTAATAAAAATGTATGAGAATTTCAAGTCATTTAATGACACAAAATAAGCAAGTTGAAGAGATGTAATTGTTGGTTGTTACAAAATGTGAAAGGTCTTCCTTGTTTTATAAAAAGGAAGACCATTCACTGTAAACAAGGAGTTTTTCCCATTATTACACAGATGATACTATTATCTCATGGCATAAAGAGCAGAAGGAAATCTGGTAACCATAAATTTTTTTCAGTTGCATATGGGATTACTCTACATGTGTAATTGGATTTTATGGTTTCTTTGATAACATCTCATATGAACTATTTATGTGTGTGTTGATTAAGTTATTTGAAATTTATGGTTACTAATGAATATAGCGGTAATGTTACAGGTTGAATCTGCAACTATTTGTGATTTAATATGCAACATTATTGTTTTAACATATTATCAATCGACATGAACTATTTATGCAATTAAGACATTATTTCATGTTGTGTTCATTCTGTAGATTTGCTCCTCTGCAAGATAGGTTAGAAATAGTTAGAGTAGATAGTTCGCATTTTCTTTAATTAGATTAGATTTAGGATTCGTTAGAATTCTTTTGGGGGACAATTTACTATATTCTCCTCTTTTTATTCTAATTCTTAGTGGTAACCAGGCTCGCATACTAGTCGGAATTTGTCATCGCAAATGAGAGAAAGTCTAGATGGAACTTGCCATCTGGAATTTTCCCTTACCTGCTTGATAAGCTATTTGGACCCATCAATAGAAATGAAGCTACAAGGAGGGCCAGATGAAAAGTTGAGTCTGTGGAATTGTTCTTATTAATCCTTTTTATTTATTAATGGTTCCTTCCCATATCCCTTTGTGGAGATGTATTTTTGGTTATGTACCTCTTAAAACTCCTAGAAAGATACTTGATCTCTTGTCTTAAATTAAATTTGATGGGGAGGGTGAAACATCTGCATCTAAACATATTTTTCAGTTCTGGAAATTTTTTTTTGCATAATATCTCTCATGAAGGTACCATTTCCAAGTTGTTCACTCTCACTTTTGCAGGTCAAGCCAAGATTTGGTTTGAGACTTTTTCACTCACCTCTATTCACACATGGGAGCAGTTTATGCATGAGTTTTTGTGTGCTTTTGAGAATTATAATTATGGTGAATTGTGTGTAGAAATATCATATCTTAGGAAGAACAAAGATGAATCTCTTAAAGACTTTATTATTATATTTATGCATCTTTTCTAAAGATTTCCTTTGGATGCTAGGCCCTCTATTATCGATTTGATTCTCCATTTAATTTATCTTACTAATGAAACCAATCAGTCAGAGGATGAAGAAATGGAAGCATGCCTTAAAGCTCATTTTCATGTTGAGTTGGATTCACATGCACATTCTGAAAATACTAATGAATTGGTTGAACATCATATGTTTGGACCTTTCTTTAATCTTGGGGATATAGATCATAGTGAACACATGTTTCTACAAGAATCATGTGTACCCTCCCACCATTCCATTCCTACTTTTTTTCCTTGTGATGAAAAAGAAACCTCTTGTGTAGTAAATTTGATTTCATATTTTTTGTAGATGACCAAGAGGAGGGATTTTCTACTGATAACGAGGCACTTCGGATCACACGGATGGTTATGACAGGTTCCCATTATCATATCTCATATTTTCCATCGTAGGAAATACAGGAGAAAGCTATGGAGCAAGACATGAATATTGATTAGTATATTAATGAAGAAAATTTGGACACGCATGACATGAAACCTTCCTCACAAATGGATAAAGTGGAATTCATCTTTTCCAATCTAAGTTGTTCTATGGTTATAATCTCTCCTAGTTTAACTGAGATATATCAATAAGGTTTTCCTATAGTTGTTGGATTATTTATTGAACCTTCTTGTTCTGAAAATTCTTGTGATTTTCTCCTCTCTTCTAACCATGAGTATGCTTTGAAAGATATTTCAAATTGTCATATTTTGTAGGAGCCAAACAACAACGTCGATCATTTCACTGAAGGAGAAGAGAGGCTTTTCATTCCCTTAATTCTTCACTTATTATTTTTTGTATCATGATCTTTTTAATGGTTTGATATTGTAGGAAGGCACCCATTACCCTATTCAAATCAACTTTGTAGAGCTGGCCCCTTTTGAAGTACTTGATGGTGGTAATGTGCATATGGAAGATAGAGAGGATAAGGCCTCTTCCCATGAACTTAGTAATTTTATGTCTTATCAACATTTTTCATGGGATGAAGGAAATGTTGTCGCAAATGTATATAATACCATGTCTTCTTCTATTTCATCTTCATTTTTTATTAATAGAGAGTCTTCTTGTTCAAGTATCCCTTTGGTTGATATTGTTGATGTCACTGGACTACACCATTGTCTTACATATATGCCTTATACCATGGTGGGTGCTAGTCCATGTATTGATCCAGGGGGATATTGGTGGCCACCCACCTATTCCAACTGGCTCCTCTTGACAGTTTTTAGTTCAACACGTTCTTCGGTACTTCTTTGTAATTGTGGGTTATACACTTCCCAGGATGTCTGAAGCCCTACACATCTTCCAGGTGGATATTAGTGGCCTCCCACCTAATCCAACTGGCTTTTTTTGTATGTTTTCATGTCATCACATCTTGTTGTACTTCTAGGGCCGTTTTGGGGCCCTAAACATTTTTTTTCGGCTCCTGATAGTTAAACTGTAGACAGATTCAGATTTTGACGGTGTAATGTGTAGTTCTCTAAAAGAACTTTTCAACAGGCTATCACGTGCCTAAAACAGAGGTCGTATGCAAAAGTTACGACCCTGGGAAGTTGAGGTACCAACTTACCCATAGGGGCCCACATAAATTTTGGTGTTTCATCTCCTAGGGTTAGCTTTTTGGATGTCTAGGGTTTTGGCATTCATGAGAAATATCAAAACGACCTCCGGAGCCTCATTGTAATCATTCTACTCAGACGGATGCATGTAGCAGCCACATCTCTTCTCAGAGATAGCTACCACCATTCAAGCAAGTGTTTTAGTTTTGCAGTTTTACAGTTTCAGCCTATTTCATTTATTCAATAGAAGATATTGTTCACTGGATATATGTGTATTATTCATATCTTTGTGTTTATTGTATTCAATCTATTAATCAGTTTGTTCCGCTCCTAAATACGGATCATTGGTATCAGAGCACTCTGCTCTTCATTTATTTTTCTTCGTGCATGTCCTCGACAAGATCAAGGTACAAGAAGTTGGGACTCAAACCAATTGATTCGTTGCAATATCGATCACGTCGAGCCCGAAAACAACCCATGGGGATGAAAAGAAATATGATGGAGCATGAGATCCTTTTAAAATGTTGCTCGAGGAATCCCTTGCGCGATAAAGGAATGAAATGATGGAAAACTTTGCGCAAATCCTTTTATGGTTGCCCACAAAAGAAGCATCTTCACCAAGAGGCCATGCAACCCCCTTCAAGGTACAAGTAAATTTTGATATTCCATTATTTGAAGGACTGGTAGATGCGGATGTCGTAGATAAATGGTTGAATTAGCTTGAAGGGTATTTTTTGGGTCCATAATTTTTCCAATAGGGAAAATATTACTTTTGCACTCCTCAATGTCGTCCCCCATGTTAAGGGGATACTTACTCTAACCAAAGGGCCATAGAGGGATATGCAATATTTGTGGTTTCCCCTACATGGGATTCCTTCCGAGATGCCATTAAAGAACAGTACTACCCCTTTGGAAGTTATGAGGACCAATACACCTGATGGACCACCCTGCATCAAGAAAGGGACCAGACGGTACCAAATTTCACCAATATTTTCCATACCATGTGCACCAAATTGGGTATCAAAGACTCTAAGTGACATCTGGTGCTCAAATATCGCGGTTGTTTGCATAGGTACATTCAAACAAAAATGGATTTTCAGGACATCCCCTCATTGGGGATGACTTATAAATATGTTATCAAGATCAAGCATAAATTTAAGCAGAAGAAGCGAGAGTTTGGATTTGCAAACCCCTCACAGCCGAAGTAGGGAAAAGGTGGCCCCAACCTGCACGACAAGGGACAGAGAAAATATGGCCACTCTCAGGACAACCATTCCAAGTCGCAACACAAGAAGGGTAATGAAAATATGAAGAAGGACATGGGAAAATGGTGTGAATACCATAAAATCCCTTGCCACAACATTGAAGAATGTCGCTCCAAGCAGTCACTTGTGGATGAGCTGAAGGCATCTGAGTACGAGGACAATTCTAAATCTGAATAAAATCCATAAGGAATGAAGCAGATTATCGATGGTGAACCCAATGCCACTGTCACTACCACCAAAATCCATCCAAGCAAACTAGAAGAACTGGAGGAAGGGGAACACATTTTTCACTCACATATGTGGGTAAAGGGGGCTCTGCTTCATTTCATTATCAATAGCGGCAATCAAAGGAACCTGATATCAGTAGAGTTCATCAAGAAATTGGACCTGCCGACGACACCACACTCGCAGCCCTACACCATCAGCTGGCTTCGCCAAGGAAGCGATCTTTGTGTCAACCAACAATGTTGTCTACCCCATGGAATCAAGCCTTTCAAAGACGAGGTATTGTGTGATATTGCTCCCCTTGAAGTTTGTGATGTTCTTTTAGGACAACCATATTTGTGGAAGCGTCATGATGTGTATGAGTCTAGACCCTGCAGTGTTATTATTACTTTGGGTAGACAATTGTACAGGATGCCAGAGGTAGCGTCGTCTATCGCCATTTCTTTAATCTCTTCTAAGCAATGCAGTAAGGTCATTTCATAGATCGAGAAGTTCCTCTTCTTTGTGATCCGTGCTCACAGTAAGCAGGTCACTGCCACATATGTGGCCTCTACACAAAGCCTCTCTTTGTAGCATAAGCAAGTGGATGATATCGTAGAAGAGTACAAAGACATATTCTCCTCACCCACCGGGGTACCGACACACTGCCAAGTCAAGAATCCAATTGATCTGACCCCCGGTGCACCTCTAACTAATGGACCAGTCTATCGTTGCTCGTTGATGGAAAATGACAAAATCAAGCATCAGATCCAAAAGCTTCTTCAAAAGGGGAACATCACACCTAACTCCTCCCCTTGCGGAAGCCCCATTGTACTAGTGCAGAAAAAGGACAGGACCTGGAGACTCTACATTGATTACAGAGCATTAAATAAAATCACCGTCAGGAACCGGTACCCAATTCCCAGGATTGATGACCTTCTTGACCAACTCAAGGGGGAAAATTTCTTCAACAAGATTGACCTAAAGTCTAGCTAAGACCAACTTCCCATTGAGCCAACTGATATATAGAAGACAACTTTCAAAACTAAAGAAGGTCTCTTCTAATGGTTGGTCATGCACTTTGGCTTAACAAATGCACCAACCACTTTCATGAGGTTGATGGATGATGTATTTAGACCCCTCACCAACTATTTTGTGGTGGTATATTTGGATTACATCCCAGTATTCAATATAAATTGGGAGGATCACATGCGACATATTCAACAAGTTTTGAGCACTCTGCGGTAGCACAAGCTATATGCCAACTTGGAAAAATGCTCCTTTGGCATGAACATGGTCCAAAAGTTGGGCTACAATGTTGATGATCATGGGATACATATTCATCCAGCTAATATCCAAGTCATATGTGATTGGCCAGCCCCGACCACACTAATCGAGCTTCGAAGCTTCTTGGGACTAGCCAACTTCTACCGACGGTTCGTGTTGGGATTCTCCCATATTGTATGGGACCTCGGCCAAGTGACCAAGGGTAGTGGCAAGGAAAATTTCATCTAGGGGAAGGAAAAACAATGAACATTCAATGTTTTGAAGCATCATTTGTGCTCAGCTCCAATACTCTCCTAGCCCGATCTACAACAATCATTCAAGATTGACACTGATGCATTTGACTATGTTGCAGGCACAATTCTCACTCAGAATGGTCATATGGTGGTGTTATCACCCCATAAATTATGGAAATCAGCTGATGACTTGGATATTATCTGTATCTAGTGACTTGATGACAAATGATATTCATTCTTCAAATAATTTGTGAAAAGAAAAAGAAAAAGAAAGGAAAAAGAAAAATAAAAGAAAAAGGAAAAAGGAAAGAAAAGTAAAAGAGGGCATAAAAGAATTGAAAAGAAAAGCCCCATGCAATAACAATGACTTGGCCATACGTTTCAAGCATGGCCAAGTCCTTTTTAAATTTAATGTTGTTAGATTAGTGAATAAATCTGACCAGACTGTCTAATCCTGGTCAGATAGCCCTTAGGTTAGATTAGTGAATCAATTTGACAAGACTGTCTAATCCTGGTCAGATAGCCCTTAGGTAGAGTAATTTCTTAACCCAACAGTTTAATCTGGGTTAATTGTCCTAGGGAGATAGGATTAGCATGTAGGTTAGTTGTTTCATTTGTTTCACCCCCCCATGAAAACAGATTAATAAAGATGTTACACCATGTCCCAAATGCCTAAGAATAGTTTGTTCTAAACCCCATGGTGGTATCCCTTTGAAATTTGAAGAAAAACCCATAAAATGCTTTATCCTAAGTTTTTCCCAAGCTCATATTTCTCCACTCATGATTTATGTTACATTCACTTTCCAATGGTCCAGATCACGGCGCTTAGATCAACGGTTCACAAAGCATTCCGTACCCCCCCCTAGTGTTATGCATTTAACCAAGGGGGGTGGTCCGGAATCGATGATAATATTTACGCAGATCTAGACGGTCCAGAAAAGAGCGCGTGAATCCACGGCCCACATTGGATTCCGGACCCCCCCGCCCGTTCTGCCTTTAACGGAGGGGGGGGGGTCCGGAATTGGTAATAACTTGGGCGCAAATCTGGACGACCCAGAACAAAGTGCTTAAATCTACGGTTGACATTGAATTCCGGACCCCCCCCNCCATTTTGCCTTTAATGGAAGGGGGGGATCCGGAATGAGTATTAAGGATCGCGCTAAGATCTACGGCCAGGAAATAAGCACGCAGATCTAAGGCTCATGATGTATTTCGGACCCCCCTAGTGTTCTGCTTTTAACCAAGGGGGGGGGGGGTCTGGAATGAATATTCCTTTCAGCGGGCCCCTTGTTACATGTGGCATTGTCCTAATGGTCTATGAGTCCTATCATCCACATGCTATCTGACAGCTCGTCACTCATGGACGTCACTCGAGCCCACTTGTCCCACTTTCTCTCGGGGTCACGTCTCATCCCATAACTGTTGTCAGTCCCGGTTGTCATTACCTAAGTCCTTCACTCATGATCAGCCACTTATGGAGACTTTCCCTTCACTTCACCTCCAATACCCAGCAACCACGTCAACCATCCGTATGCCTTGGCCACCGTCACCTGCCATATCACCCCCTAGTGGCCCATTGCCCATTAATAACTGGATAATATACCCGTTGTCATGCTGACCGTTTTCCCGCGTCCAACCGACCCAGTTTTAAATAAAACTATTGTTTTCCCTCTTCATGCACTATTCATCCATCGCACCAGGAAATTTTACTCTTACGCCTCCATTGCTTTTCCGCCACCTTCACCTACAGTCAGTATTCCCCACTAACGTCGTTTATTGCAGGTACAGTTGTTGAAATGGTGTCAAAGCCAAGACAAGCGGAGGGAGAAGAGAATACTTTTCTTCCTCCTCTTGTCGACTTAGACAAAATTCCCTTGGTCGATAAAGATCGATTGATCGCAGATACCATTTGCGACTTCGACTTTTCGGATCTTCATTCATGGCTCCGGGAAGTGTTCCTGGACTAGAGCGACGAAATTGGACTCTGAGAGTCCAATTTTCCGATGTATCTTTTCCCCCAGATCCACCACTTCCCTGAATTCGCGTTGAAATGCCAAGCCCACTATATCCCCGACCAGAGGGCCATCGTCTCCTCATCTGGAGATGTACTCTTCTTCATCACTCCCAAAGATATTGACCAGATGATGCAAATTCCCCGTGCTGAATCTGCGTCCCCATTCAATTTAAAAATCCTCACCGAGTTATATCAGAAAATGATCTTCCCTCAGAGAGCTCAGATATTCGAGTTTTTCTTTCCCACCTCCGCTCAACTCCCTTCCACCAATCCCCCTTACCCTTCTTCCCTTTTCTCCACCAAAGGAAATCAAATCATTTCTTCCCTGTGTGCCCTGCTTGGTTACTATTCTGACCAATGGGTAGATGAGCCCATCTTGGGTTTTCTATCCATTTTCTCAAATGATGAAAAGCCCACAACGCAGTTCGACTACAGCACCTTCTTGGCCGATAATATTCATGAACAATTCATGAATTTTGGCACAGAGGGTATGTTCAGATATTCTTCCATCCTGGCGTACATGTTCGTTTACTTCCAAGCCGACAAATTCAGTTTCTCCATGCAGAAGATGGATGCAGACAGACGACCCCAACCTGTCACAGCATGGACTTCTCTTCTGAAGCATAACTCTGCTGAATACGACTTCAAAGCTTTCATTGATCAGTTTTATCACCCGATGGTTAGCATGTTGAGTGGCAGGCCTGAGCCACGAATAAATGATGCAGTCCAGAGAATTCTGCAGCTCTCGGACAATGTAAAGACAAGAGACTGGTACCTGTACCAGAACTACACCGAAATCAGAGTTTTTGGGTGCGATTTGGCACCATACAAGCTACCTCAATACGTGTTGGTAAGGATATTTGCCTTAGAATATATTATACAAATAATGAATTCAGACGACATTCATTTTGTCTCCTTGAAAAAGAAACAGCAATTGAGAATCAAAGGGCAGATAGGTTCTTTTATCTGCAATAGTAGAGGTGCCGGTGAAGAAGCTAACAGAATGTTGAAGGAGATGAAATTCTTTACGAGTTTCACCTGGCACTATGATCCATACAGGATCATTTCATAAATGAGGGTGAACAATAAGAGTGTCCCGTATGCTCACGAGCCCAAGCCAGAGATAGAAAAGTTTGCAAATCAGACGATATGGGTGCCGGACACTCTGATGGACGTGGAACAACAGGTTGAAATGAAGCAGCAGGCGCCCTCGACGAGTGTGCCACCCACTACCACACCTCGGGTCCCCAAGGAGAAGAGGCCCCGACAGGAGTCGTCGTCTCCTGTTACAGAGGTGTCAGCAGAGGAGTTCCAGATACACACCAAAAGGCCAAAGTCAGTTTCAACGATTGGCGCGACAGTAGAACAAGAAGTTCCGACTACTACAGTAACTACCACAGGGGTCAAGCCAGTCACTCTACCTTTCAGTTCGAGCCAGCACAAGGCAATCACAACAACGATACCGAAGAAATCCACAGATTCTCCCCTGGATACTCAGACAAGTAAAACTGGTCCCAAGCTGGGCATTTTTGAAAAGTACGAATTGATAAAAAAGAAGAACCAGACACTCACTAGCAATACTTATGCCCAGTTTCGGAAGCAGTCATCCACAACTCAGCATAGGCTTCTTTCGGCATTTGACACAAAAAAGGAAAGGATGCATATGGCTTACCTCCAAGCACAGGTATCGGATCCCAAGGTGATATCAGACTACAAAAGGGCCACCTTCGAGTTCCAGGCGAAGGACGTGCATCCAGCGGATCAGATGGATCTGCACAAACAGACCAGGGAGATGGTTTTTCACACATTGGCACACGCTACAGCTTCTGTAGCAAAATTTTAGGTATCTTTGAACAACGCCCAGACACAACTTAAGCTAGAAAAGATATCATCTTTTGCTAAAGACAACAGAATCAAAACGTTGGAAGAGCTGGTCCTCAATATCAGCTACAATCCTTCAAATGTGAAGGTTGCTGAAGAGATGATTAAAAAGAAAAATGTTGACATCGCATCCTTAAGAAAACAGTTGAAGCTCCCGCCCACAGAGGACTCACAGGCAAAGGAGATAGCAGAGAAAGAAGGTGAAAGGGATGAGATGCTAAAGCTACTCATGGAGCAGAATGCTCAGCTAAAAGAGATGGAGGCTGAGATGGAGAGACTGCTAAAGGAAAAAGAGCAGACGAAGCCAATGGAAGGAATTCCATTGAGTGCTATCCCAATTGCAGGTTTGAGCACAGCAACAGTGACAGTAATCCCCTCTGCAACACCAGTGTCACTACCAGAAGGAACAACAGACCTTGCCAAGTCCATGGAGAGGATGAACCTGCAAGAGTCAGAAATCGGCAGGCTTAAGAAAGAAGTGGAGAACCTCCAAGAGCTCAAAACTTCTTTCCAGACGAGCCTATCTAAAGAAAAGCAGGTAACAAAGCATCTCAGGAAAGAGCTACAGCAGCTTCAAAAACAAACAATGACGGGGAAGACTTTGGTTGAGGTCAAAGAGATTGTATGGACAGACATTACCAAGTCCATCAATGAAATCTGGCCAATGATTCAAATCATGTTCGAACAAAATGAGTTGCTCCATAGAAGCAAACAGGTCGTTGAGAAAATCAGAGTGGAGCTGGGAGACATGCCAGCTCAAGCAAATGAGATCATCGGGTTCCTAAATTCCAAGACCAGAGAGGAACTTGAAGAATTAAAAATCGAGGACAGAACAGAGACTATACTTGAGGTAAAAAGGGTTTTAACCAAGAGAAGTCTAATGCTTCAGCTTGAAGAAAAGATTCAATTCATGGATCAAGGAGTACAGAAGTTCTTCAATAAGATAGATGTTCTCCAAAGGAAAGGCCTACCCGGTCTGAAGGTCATTAATGACAAACTAATGACACTCCCTGATTACAAGAAGAAGTTGACTGAAGTGTCTAGGGACAGTTCCAAGTTTGCAGGGGTACAAGGGAGTATCACAGGTAAAGCATTCATGGAGGCCCTGCAGTTGGATATTAGTATCCAACACGAGATTAGACACATATTCATCATCAAGCCTACATTTGCTAAGTATACAGACATGGATGAAGTGTATCGGAGACTAATTAAAGTCACAGTGCCAAACCATCTCCGATGGGAAGAACTTTGTGATCTACTAGATTAGAAGATGAGTTGTCACCATCCAGTCACCTGTCCATTCAGAAGAGGATGCGAAGGCACCTCGCCAACGACCTACCCCAGAAATACCGCATGCAGTTGTATTGAGTCATCAAACAGTTTTTGATTAGTTAAGGTAGTTAGACTAAAAATAGAATGAGCACGTCCTGATCAGTTATGACAGGAACGTTTGTAATCTGAATTATATATACTTCAACTATCGAAGTATTGAGGGTTGTTGATTATCACACCTTATTGCTATCAAACTGTAATATTTTTGAAGAGATCGGCCATTAATAAAGAGGAAGCCCTTTTACAGGATTCTTGCGTGTATTCACTGGTGACGTTTTTTCTCTTAGTTGAATGTTTTCTTTGCTTCGTACTCATAATGTTTTCTGAAACTAATMTTTAAAAGTAACGTATGTTGCARGATTTATCTTGAGATACCCTGTTTTTGACTTTAAAGGTTTAAATGTTTATCTTCTAAGGTTTTCAATTAAGGAATTCTTAACTGCTTCTTAGTTGAATGATCTTTCTCATCTTTTCTTCTGTCCATCATTTAAATTATTAAAAGATCCAGTTGAATGCATTATCTCGCCCTGTGAAAGTCTTCTTTGGCGTTTCTGGTTGTTTCTTGTATTTAATTAGATACAAACCCCATAGCCCAATGGATGTGTAAACTGTCTCAACCAATTTATAAACCCTTTTACAACAAAACATACTTGTTCCTTTTAACTAGCCTAATATCTAGATTAAAAACAAAGCTAAATCATATAGAGAGATCCCTCTCTGAAGCTGGAAGGGCTAGATCCCAGCTTTAAAAGCGGTTGGATAAAGTTACCTTTGTGGATTCCTTCTTCGTCAACCTCTTGGAAATTTACAGAGTGCTAACATAATGGCGACCATACTGGGGAAGAACTAAAAATTTGACAATTTCGTGTTTTCTTTCCCTGAAAGAACGTTCGATTCTGAAAAGAAAGTAATGATTAGAGGTTGATCAAACTTTGTATATAGTATTTTCATATTCACGAAATTATATATATATATATATATATATATATATATATATAAGTCAAAAAATAGTTCTGGCTTCCCAGAAAGTTCACACTAGATCTCACCCCAACCCAGAACTCTTAGTAGCGATAGATAACCCCGAGCATTTGCTCAGGCGAAAGGCCTTGGCTGCCGGCTCAGGGAGTCATACTCCCCTGCATCAGTCACCTCTCTTTTCAGGAAAACCTGTTACCTCTCAAAACCTTGATCTTGATACCTTTCCACCTCGAAGTCTGGTTAGAACACGGTCCGACGATTTTGTGTCAGGACTCGTTTTTTATCCAACGGTGTTGCAACCCCGAACCCCAGAAGTTTTGTCTCCCACAACTAAATTACAAATCACCACCTCAGTGTCGTGCAGTCCCTCCTCACCTTCATCTTGAGTTGCTACATCACCCACCATTCAAGTTACTCTTCAACCTCCTCCACCCATCATGGCAGCTCGGTATGCCCCGTTGGTCTTGGTTGCGCCATTACATGCCATGCCCCAAGATTACCAAACCAGACTTCCATAGTTCGACGCGACCGGACCGTTAAACGCCCAAAAACATGTAGACAAAATGAACAATTACTTTGATTTACAAGAAGTTGATAAGGCGGACGTGCTAATGCGATTGTTTGCCCAGAGTCTGACGGGAGACGTCAAGAAATGGTTCAAAGCTTTACCCGCCGCCTCAGTTCCTGACCTTATTGCGTTCCAAAGAAGTTTTCTTGACAGATGGGAGGTAAATAAAAACCCCCTCCAGATACTGTCAGAATACGAGAATATAAAAAGAAACCAAGGTGAGACAGTACAGGATTATTTCACTCGCTTTAACAACTTGTACAATGCAATTCCCACTGAAATCAAACCTCCCCAAGGCCTGGCATTGATTAAATTCCCTGATGGATTTGATGTTGATATGTCATATCAATTAAGAGAGAGAAATGTCGCTACCCTGGAGGACATGCAGAAGAGTGTTATTAGTGTGGAGGCGAATCTGTTGGCGAAAAGGGCCCGTCAGAGGTCAGAAAGGAGAGTTACGATCAAAGAAGAGCCTTCCACATCTACCATTGATTACAAGCTAGATTCTTTGGCCAGAACGGTGGAATTAATGATGGAAAAAATGAATCTTTCCGACAGAAACCCTCCAAGGGACAACGCACCTTCTACTCAGATTAGAAACCCCAATTTTAGAAGAAACCCTCCTCAAATCAGACAGAGGGATCAGAGGGATCAAAGGGATCAGAGAGGTCCTGATCAGCAGATCAAGCCCCCTCTACAAGAAAACTATGCCGATGAAGGGGGAGAGGTGATTGAAGAATTGGAGGACACTCACATTAACCTTATGGGCATTAATGACAATGAGGCCATCTTCCTTACTCGAGAAGAGCAGGAACTTTTTCTGCTAAATCAAACAAAGGTAAGTGAGGAAACCGAAGATGAGGCACAACAGGCCTTTGATAATGCTATTCTAGAGGTACACAGGCAGTATAATCTGCGCAGCAAGAAGACAGAAGGGGGTTCAAAGACAGAAGGGGCCTCATCCAAGAAGATGACAGAAACACAGAAGACAGTCGAATCCAAGAAAACCCCTAAACCTTCTACCGAAAAGATTCCTGGTAAGGTTCCTGAGAAGAATAAAGTTGACCCCCCGTTGAAGAAAAACATCACCATCTTGAAAAGACCATCACAACCTGATGCTTCACATGTTAACCCGCCAAGTACTTCTGAGTTGAAGAACCTGGCAGACAAATCAGAACTGATGAGCCAAGGCAGAACTATTACACCCTTTAGCCTCGAAGGAGAATTGGCAAAAATAAAAATTCCCATCCCACTTACAGAGTTGATGAACCGAAACGGGTATCGTTCATAGGTAATAAAAGCACTGGCCATTGAACCTGACATAGGCACCAAGGCCTTGACTATTGGATCAGTGATTCATTCAGACACTGTGAACCTTACCGACCATCATCCCGAACTTCTTTTCGGACCCGAAGTAGACGGTCGAGACGATACTGATGACTGGAGGTCACCAGACCATACAAGGATTTACACTCCTTCGACTCCAGCAAATTCAAATGTATTGGTTTAATCAAAGACCTATGCATCACTCTGGTTCAGATCCCTTCAAAAAACATGGTAATGGACGTAGTGGTTGCAGACATCCCGCCTAAGTATGGAATGTTGCTCTCCAGATCTTGGGGAGCTAAGTTGAAAGGAACCCTACAGCTGGATATGTCTTACGCCACTATCCCAGTGTTTGGGCAACAGAGGAGATTATACAGAGAAACACTAATGAAGTACATGGTCAGTAGCCAGGAGAAACTGCATAATTACCCCCTTTACTCTTCTCATTCCGATTTAGATTCATTCATCTTATACAATGATGGTGATACGGAAGAACAAGATACTCCGTTGATGGAAGACGTATCTAGTAAAGATGAAGATCCAGAAATCGGTGAGGTAGCAAAGATAAAAAATGAAATCACTGAAGAATTCCCCGCCGATTTCTGGAGTATGGATTTTGATGGAGCTGTGAGTAAAGAAGAAGCAGGAGCTGGGATCTGGATGCATAATCATCGAAACAGGTATTCAGAAAATCATTCCTACAAGTTAAATTTCCAGTGTACCAACAATGTTGCCGAGTATGAAGCGTTAATGCTCGGTTTGAAGCTGTTGAAAAAGGTTGGTGCTAAGAAGATAATGGTAAGGGGTGACTCTGAATTAATAATCAAATAGATTAAAGGTGAGTATGTTTCTAAACACCCGCGCCTTAGAGCCTACAGAAATGTTGTTCTTGACGCTTTGAAGTGTTTTAATGAGGTTGACTTGCAGGTAATGCCGAGAGGACAGAATATTCTAGCGGGCGGATTGGCTACGTCAGCAGCCTCCTGCAAGATTCCTTTCCGCCAAACTCGCCCATATACTGTGGAGGTGAAATGCAGACCGACGGTCCCCGATAATATCAGGTACTAGCAAGTGTTTGGAAATGATGATCAGATAGAGGATTTTCTACAATGCAAGAACGATTTTGAATGTACAAATATAGATTTAGAAAATGAAGACGAGAATGTAAAAAGTTACGAATTCGAAATAGATAGTGTGAATACTGTAGATACAGTAGATACAATAGATTCAGGAGATTTAGGGGACGACGGAATGGATGCCGACGTTTTACAATTGAAAAGAAATGTTCTACCCAGAGGTCTCGTCCCTTTAGAAGATCTGTTTGACAGTAACGATGTAGCTAAGAAACCCAAAATAGAAGCCCATGGACAAGAGGTAGAGGACTGTAATATAGGAACTGAGGAAAAACCTAGAATGGTCAAACTGTCCAAATCAATACCCCCAGAACAAAAGCTTAAATACATTGAGTTATTCAAAGAATATTCAGACGTTTTTGCCTGGGGCTATGAAGATTTGAAAGCCTACGAAACCAGCATCATACAACACAGAATTCCCATAAAGGAAGACCAAAAACCATTTAGACAGAAACTTAGGAGGATAAATCCCAAGTTGCTCCCTCTAATAGAAAAAGAAATCAAGAAGATGTATGACACCAAGATCATAGTCCCGCTACGTTTCTCTAAGTGAGTTTCTAATTTAGTCCCTACACGGAAGAAGACTGGGGAAATCAGACTCTGTATTGATTTCCAAAATCTGAACAAAGTATCCCTGAAAGATAATTACCCATTACCAAAAATGGACCATCTCCTGCAAAGAGTGGTCGGGTCCAGTAGGATATCTCTGCTAGATGGTTTCTCAGGTTACAACCAGGTCTTAGTTCACCCGGACGATCAAGATAAAACCGCTTTTACCACACCATGGGGCACTTTCATGTACGTGAAGATGCCTTTCGGTTTGATGAATGTCGGAGCTACGTTTCAGAGTTCCATGGATATCTCCTTCGTGGAAGAATCTGGTAAGTTTATTTTCGTTTACTTAGATGATGTGACTGTGTTTTCAAAATCTGATGATGAACACCTGCAGCACCTCAAACGAGTTTTCGATAAGTGTAGAAGGTTTGGGATTTCTTTAAATCCTAAGAAATGTCTTTTTGGGTTAGAAGAAGGCAAACTGTTGGGACATATCATCTCTAAAGATGGAATCAGAATTGACCCCAGCAGAATAGAGGCCATACTAAAAGTAGATCACCCAAGAAACCTCACATAACTACAATATTTTATCGGACAAATTAACTTTCTACGAAGATTCATTCCCAATCTGGTCAAACTCCTCCGAAACATTACAAACATGCTTAAAAATGACACTAAAATAAAATGGGACTCTGAGTCTAGAAAATCCTTCGAACAAGTCAAACGAGCACTCATAGAGGCCCCAGTTCTGATCAATCCTGATTTCACTAAAGATTTTTATCTTTTTTCTTTCGCCTCTGAACATACTATAGCAGTTGTATTACTGCAGAAGAACAGTGAAGGGCACGAACAGCCCATAGCTTTCTTCAACAAAGATTTAAGAGATGCTGCCCTGAAATACAACATCATGGAGAAGCAAGCTTTTTCCTTGGTAAAAGCAATAAAGGACTTCAGGGTCTACATTCTCCATTCACACACCATAGCTTATGTTCTGAATACGGTAGTAAAGGATATTTTGACACAGGACAACCCTGATGGAAGAAGGGGAAAATGGATTGTAGTCATTTTAGAATACGATATAGAGATTAAGCCCACAAAACTAATCAAAGGCCAAGGCCTTGCTAAATTGATGGTTGAATCTAACTTCCAGGCCCTTGACATTAATTTTCTAGATGTTGCATATGAACAGGGTGAGATGGCGACTCCAAACATTAGAGAGGTATTTCTCAACTCTCCATGGTATGCAGACCTTATATTTGTCTTACAAAATTTACAAGTTCCCCCTGGTTTAACTAAGACTAAAGCTAGATTTTTAAAGTTGAAGGCATTAAAATTTTGTATTCTAGAAGGAAATTTGTATTGGAAAGACCCTGCAGGTATTCTTTTAAATTGTTTACTGAAAGATGAAGATGATAAAGTGTTGCAGGAGTTTCATGCAGGAGAATGTGGTGGCCATTTGAACTGGAAGGTTACAGCTAACAAAATACTCAGAGCTGGATTTTACTGGCCCACCCTGTTCGCAGATGTGCATCAGAAGGTAACAGCGTGCCACCAGTGTCAATTGTTTGAAGGCAAAAGGAATCTCCTTCCTCTACCTCTTAAACCAATTTCAGTTGATGTTCCTTTCCAGCAATGGGGACTCGATTTCATTGGAGAAATACACCCTCCGTCTTCAGGCCAACATAGGTGGATTCTTACTGCCACTGATTATTTTACCAAATGGATCGAGGCTGTACCAAGCAGGCAAGCAACTGACTCGGTTATTATCAAATTTCTTGAAAATAATATTTTGTCTCGTTTTGGTTGTCCTAGAAAGATTATTACTGACAATGCAGCTGCTTTTCGGTCAAAGAAACTCATAGATTTATGCAACTGTTGCCACATTGGTTTGGGGCATTCCACAGCCTACTATCCTCAGGGGAATGGGTTGGCGGAATCCTCAAACAAAACTTTGGTAAATATTATCAAGAAAACATTGCAGGAAAACAAAAAGTCGTGGCATGATAAGTTGGTATTTGCTTTATGGGCAGATAGACTGACCACCAAAAGGTCAATTGGTATGTCACCATACCAGCTGGTTTATGGCACTAAGGCTATTTTCCCAACTTCTTTGGGAGTCCCGGTCATGAAGTTACTTCAGGAGATACAAGCTGAGCCAAATGACTCTCAGAGACGAATCAACCAGATGATTCATTTGCAACAGACTAGAGAGGATGTTTTCAACAAAACACAGGTCATCCAAGAGAACATCAAGAAGATCTTTGACAAACGAACCAAGGAGGATGATTTTGAACTGGGAGACCTGGTGTTGAGATGGGATGCCAGGAACGAGGACAAGGGAAAGCATGGGAAATTTGATCATCTGTGGACAGGGCCATACATGATCCAAGCTTTCAGAGGAAACAATGCCTTTTTGCTAAACAATGTCGATGGATCAGATCTGCCAGGAGCACCTGTGAATGGCAGGATGTTGAAACATTATGTCCCACCTCAGTAAAAGATTTGAAGAACTCACTGTCCATTGTACATATCAGTTTTAATTTTCAGTCTTTACTTGTTTTCCCTGAGTGATGAACATTGGTTAGTTGGTTGAAGCCCGAAGAGAAGGCCCTAAGTTGTTGATCATTGTTTTTCAAAAGTTTTTCCTTAGAATAAGACCAATTAAAGATACTAGACAGATATGTTCGGAGTGACAAGAAACTAAATTATTGGCACTTAACAGGGCAAGTACCATCCCTAGGTGGAGCCGCTGTTATCACCCCATAAATTATGGAAATCAGCTGATGACTTGGATATTATCTGTATCTAGTGATTTGATGACAAATGATATTTCATTCTTCAAATAATTTGTGAAAAGAAAAAGAAAAAGAAAGGAAAAATAAAAATAAAAGAAAAAGGAAAAAGGAAAGAAAAGTAAAAGAGGGCATAAAAGAATTGAAAAGAAAAGCCCCATGCAATAATAGTGACTTGGCCATACCTTTCAAGCATGGCCAAGTCCTTTTTAAATTTAATGTTGTTAGATTAGTGAATAAATCTGACCAGACTGTCTAATCCTGGTCAGATAGCCCTTAGGTTAGATTAGTGAATCAATTTGACCAGACTGTCTAATCCTGGTCAGATAGCCCTTAGGTAGAGTAATTTCTTAGCCCAACAGTTTAATCTGGGTTAATTGTCCTAGGGAGATAGGATTAGCATGTAGGTTAGTTGTTTCATTTGTTTCACCCCCCC